>JAODLM010000518.1:0-96829 GCA_036937905.1 Salvia rosmarinus
TGTTAATCCTCAGATACGAACCAAAGATAAATGAGTCCAAATTTCCGTTGTGCATGTATTCATAAATTAATATTTTCTCATCCTCTTCAATGCAACAAGCAAGAAGCCTCACGAGATTTCTGTGCTGAAGTTTAGCGATCAGTTTCACTTCATTTTTGAACTCATTGAGCCCTTGTCCTGAACTCTTCGAAAGCCTTTTTACAGCAATGTTTTGCCCATCCATCAGTACACCCTGAAATAATGATTATTAGTTAAGTATAATAAATAACAACTGATCAGAGATTCCAAATATACGGAGGAATGGTAATTAGAGTTTCTTTACATTAGTCTAGTATCAAGGAAAAATAAAGTCATCTTAAGATCATCACCTTGTAAACTGGTCCGAAACCACCTTCACCGAGTTGATTGTCCACAGAGAAATCTCCAGTGGCCTGGGCTACTGTGGCCAAGTCAAGTAAGGGTAGGCCCAGATCTTCTCTTTCGGCAACAGCACTGGGATCACCTTGTTCTTCATTTTCACCTGCTTACAAATAGATGGATGTTGGAAGAATTTATTAAAACTTACAATCCTCTTTAATCTCTCTGGTATTGAAGCATCATTTGCTGGACATGTAACAACATTGTTCACAATATAGTAAATGCAAATTGATCATAGTATGGTCATAAATTTTTAAAATATGGTTTGAACTGATAGATTATGAAAGAATATAATCAAAAAATTGAACAGTAAAGAATGTCAGAACATCACTAACAAAATGAACAATTCAGAGTTTTCATTTAAAATTATGTCTGTTTACTTTCTAAATCTCCTGACATTTATGAAATTGTTTGAAGGCCAAAGCTTATGAAACTAGAAACCCAAGTAAAACAAACCAGTTATGTCTTCAATACTGCTGCAGCTGCAGCTCAACAGGAAACACGGAGGCAGTAGAAGGCTAATTAATACGAAATCAAAACAGACTATTAGCAGCTTGGCCTTTCCTCATTTTAGCATGGGGTGCATTAAGAAACTAGAGAATTGATTAGGAAACAGTGCATTTACTAAGCTCTGACTTTCATCTTTTCCCAACATTTAACAAATATCAGAACCTCTAAAAAATGCCATTAATTTCTTAGAACGGGTTTAAGAGTCTCAGCTTGTTGGTGTTATGAATCAATATATAGTCCAGACACGAAAACATTACAGCAATGTCATACAAAAGTAAAGAAGCTCAGATAAAAAAGCAAACTAATCCCCCAAAAGAGAGAATCTTATCAGTGTATTTACCTTTCGCTTTCATCCTTCGACTAAATAGATAGCAGATGAGAAGAAGCAATACACATATCAAGCAATAGCAACCACAATCACAGCTATTACCACCCAAAACCTGTTTGCTGTCAAAATATTTGATCTTGATCAGCACTATAACAAAATATATCTTCATGGAGCATGCTTTGGAAGGAAGAGTTTAATTTCAATGATGTTGACATGGCCAAGCCGAGGCACTATACTACTGATACTGACATGAAAACACACCTTGCTTTGAAGGTGGCACCCGATATAGAGATCCTGCCCACCATCGGAAAACCGTCTAACATCAATTAGATTTCCAAACCAGAGGACACATCCGCTGCCTCGCCCACTGATATCCGAGTTTGAGTAAGCCGACAAGAACAATTTTTCAAGCACGCTCCTTGCATTTCCTCAAATTCATGCTTCCACTGACCCAAGTATATGTAGTATCCGGAAGTTTCACGCCAGAAATTTTGATGAAATCATGTTTGCTTGTGCAGTCTAAAGACTCCTCTGAGATGCATCCTTGTGACCAGTCCATAAAATTCCAGCTCCCGCCAACCTTCGGCTTGAAACCTTCCAAACATTGGCAAACAGGCGAGTCGCTGATGACACACATTCCATTAGCGCCGCATAAACCATAAGTGTCACAGTAGTCACGTGGCACTGAAGAATATAGCTTCCAAGACATATCTGTTTCAACCCATACATACCTCTGACGAGTCATGGCTGTCTCATTCAAAACAAGCCTCGTGATCACCGACTTATTCAGGAGTCGGTAAACATAGTAAACCTCTTCCTTGTTAGAAACGAAATTAAACTCAAAAACAGGATTCTTCTTCAATTCAGGAGCACCACTAAATCTCAGACCATTCCATGGACCCCTCGGAAAAACTTTCCGGTGCCTCTATACATCACTAACTGTGGATACGCATCAAGTTCTACACTGTTGCTTAATTCTCCAGGAGATGGATCTTCAGAACTCTTCCACGATGTTAGCGCCTGTTAAGACGAGATCTCAAGTCCCATCCCAACTTCATACCTGGAAGCAACGTATCAGATGGATAATCAAACTCGCCACAGGTAAGTATCTGCATTATCATCCTCATATCTCTTACGACAAGATTTCCAAGATCGAGAAGCTGCAACAACGGATCCTGAGGCATCCTTGCTGAATTTGTTGACCAAACCACACTGCTAGATCCATTAGAAAGCACAAGACTGCCTGTGTTATTCATCACTAATAAGCCAGACGAATCTTTAACAGGGTTTCGCCTATTTGCAACCCAAACAACAGTTCTAACAGGAATATTCTTGTACCAAATACCCAAATACCTGTCCTTGGAACGACCCGGACTGAAAAACCGAGTTCAAAATTTCCTCCACTTGAAACCAGTGTCTCACCATCTCCAAGAGATTGCGATGCAGTGATACCGTCAGTGAGAGCAGATACTTTCAACCACGAACAAGCTACACACAAGCACAAATACAAAGACAGGAGATTAATCATGGAATCCGAAATTTCCTTATTCCCAATCTGCTTAGAAGTTGAGGGCTTCATGCAAGTATCATTTGAAGATATACAGGACACAAAGACCTTGGACTGTATACATTGACTCAGACAGACCACAGATATATAACCATTTAGAAGATGATGTTGACATTTAGAAGACTTTTAACAGAAGTTTCGTTTGTGGTTAAAATTCCAGTCTGAGTGAAGAAGTCTCCAATATAAATCAACTTCTCCGGATTGCATAAACGAACAAAACTTTAGATATGTGTATTTTTCATAAGAAAGCGACCTTTTACGTTGGTCCAACTTGACTCCTTTATCGAAATTATGCAATTACTTGCAGTTAAATCTTACTTTTATCCTTGGTCGTTACAATTAAAACTCATGGTAACTTCCTTCATTATCAACTTTTAAGTGTGAAAGAATTCATTTTCGAAGGTAAGACCTACGTAAGAAATTTCAAAATCATTCTGCTGGATATTACAGAATTTTGCTTAGACTACTAATTTTAGCACATATTGACAGGTCTATAATCCATAATCAGTGAACTACAATGTGGGTTATTGCATATTTATCAAAGACTTTATCAGACATTCCTTATGAGGCCATCCATGTTAAATAAATAAATACGAAGTAGCTCAATGGGATCAAGATTTCCATCAAGAGTGATGTAATGCTAAAAAACAGAAACTGGGGCAGAAACGCAATGTTTATATCTCAAACGTCAAGGAAATTTAATTTATTTTGTCAGTTTCTCTGTAAATGGGTATCATCTCCATAACAACTCAAGAATTCGTAAAAACTATCAAGAATTGGAAAATTAAAAATAAATTATAAATGAATCATTACAAACAAAAGTTGAAATCTTGAAACCATCCTGTTCAAGAGCCTCTTCCAACAAAAGTTGAGACTGGTCCATCAACTCGGGGCTCAATCTGAACATCAAAACACGAAACTTCATCTGATTCAACGCGCCATCTCCGTCAAAATCCTTCTTTCAGCATGCCGGAAAGATCATCATCCGATAATTCCTGGAGCCCCAAGAAAGCCGAATTCTTCAAACTCTCGAATGTGATGACCCCTTTTCGAATCCATCAATAACCGGAACCCATTGCACAGTTCCCCAATCAGTCCGTCGCCGCTCAGCTTCTCCGCCATCAGCGGCAATAAATCTTGAAATTTGGTTGATCCATGGACGCCATTAAAGTATTGAAATGAAACTCTTCGAAGAAATGAAATTAGTTGGTATTTGCGATGATGGTTTGGAAAGAGGAGAGGGCGGAGTTAATATATGCGTAGGGAAAGGGGGCAGTGAGTGGTGAGGAGGGTTTCGTAGAAGGAGGGGAAGGACAGCTAATTGACAGTTAGTTTGTCAACAGAGGTCACATAAACGCCAAGACAAGGGCAGATGTGGTTTTTGCGTATGTAAGCCGTCGTTCTATGTTAAACCTTACAGCATAATTGATGAAGGATCACAACATGCTGATACTCAGCTGGTTAAACACAACACACGTGGTGAGCTACAAAGTGAAGGACCACATTTTATATCAGCACGTGATGATGAAGAATCAGTTTAAAAGTGACAGATGTCAAGAGCTGATTTCACCATGTGTAGCTTAGTGATAGCTTGATCATCTAGGGTTGTTTGATAGGCTGCTATATATATAGCTTTGTCTTCATTAGCCGCAATGTAACAGATCATTATGCATTGAATGAATGAAACAGTATTTCAGCTGAATAAGTTTTCTTTACGTTTTATAGCTTTTCATGGTATCAGAGCAGGTAGATCCTACCTGAACTCTTGAACCTAGCCATGGCTGAATCTCCAACTGGATCCATAGTTGGTGGATCAAGTTCATCTCCTTCTTGCTCAGTTATTTTTCTTCACAATATTCCTTCTCCCACTAAACTAAAAGACACAAATTACTTAGTTTGGAAACAGCAGATTCTGGCTACAGCTAGAGGATATGGACTTGAAGGTTATCTCACTGGAGCCATTCAACCACCACAGATGTGGATTGAAAGCAATGATGATGGAGTCATCCACAAAAGCATCAGCTCAGAATACACCACATGGGAACGGCAGGATCAGGTTCTTTCTGCCTGGCTCCAATCTTCTTTGAGTGAAAGTGTTATGGTATTGGTTGTTGGACTCACCACAGCTACTTCTATCTGGCATGCGCTTGAAACAAATTTTTCGAACCAATCAAGGGCAAAGATAATGCAATATAAACTGCAATTACAAACTCTTAAAAAGGATAATCTCAGCATGACAGATTATTTATCCAAAGTCAAGACTTGCTGTGATATGTTAAACTCTGTGGGGCATTTTGTGTCAAATGAAGATCAAGTCATGCACATACTGAATGGTTTAGGATCAGAGTATGATCCTGTTATGGTTGCTGTGAGTGCTAAAATGGAAGCATGGTCTGCAATGGATATTCATTCATTACTTTTGAGCTTTGAAACAAGGTTGGAGTCTACCAAACTCAGTCCCCTCAACACAGATGGATCTCAGCCTTCCCTGCATTTTATGGCTCAGACCACCTCCCATCGTGCTGGTCACTTTGCAGGCCAAGGTCATAGAGGAAGGGGAGGTTATAATGGTAGCAGAGGAGGGATCAGGAATGGACCTCCCAGAGGAGGATACAATGGTGGTGGTCGTGAAGAGGCAGAACCTCAGGAAGTAAACCAACTTGTCAAGTATGCTTCATTCCAGGTCATACAGCAGATCGTTGTTGGTATAGATTTGACCAATCTTTGTGCCAAAGCAACCTCAACAGTTTCAACAGCAACAATCTTCTAACACATATCATTCTGGAAATCAAGCTCAGTTCAGTCCTAGAGCTCACATGGCTCAACTTCCTGCCTCACAGAATTCAGGTAGTTCTCACTATTCTACTAATGATTATAACAGTGAGAATTCTTGGTATCCAGATTCAGGGGCAATAAATCATGTGAGCAATGATCTTTCAAACCTCAATACTGCTACTGAGTATCAAGGAGGGAGTAAACTTCAAATGGGAAATGGCAGAGGTGTTGACATTGCTCATATAGGTAAGGGTATTCTTTCTACTCCTTCTTCCACAAAACCTTTTATTCTAAACAATCTCCTTCATGTTCCTCACATCACCAAAAATCTCCTTAGTGTATCTCAGTTTGCACGGATAACAACGCTTTTGAATTTCACTCAAATTTCTGTGTTGTGAAGGATCAAGCTACCAAGGCTATTCTCCTCAAGGGTTCCCTTAAAGGTGGTCTCTATGAATTCGCAAATCTCGACAACCTCAGCTCCCACTCACCTTCAACTCATTTTGGATCCACCTTTATCTGCTTTCAATCAACCAACAGTGTGCACTGCAAATTTGCATGACACTACTGTTTTTCCCAATTCTGTTCCTCTTTGTGACCTTGATGTTTGGCACAATAGATTAGGCCACTGTAATGTTGATATTGTGAAGAAGGCCTTAACCTCTTGTAATCTCTTTTCAATGAAATGAAGTCTTCAAGTTTGTGTCAACGTGTGTTTTTGCCAAAATGCATAGATTGCCATATACTGATTCTCTTGCACAACACCATACACCTCTTGAACTCATTCACAGTGACTTATGGGGTCCTGCACCCATTACTAGCACCAATGGTTTCACCTACTATGTGAGTTTCATTGATCATTTTAGTAGGTATGTTTGGATATATTTACTAAAATCCAAAGGGAGGTACATAATGTGTTTATCCAGTTTAAAACCCTTGTTGAAACTCAACTAAACAGTAAGATCAAGTCTATCCAAACTGATTGGGAGGGAGTATAGAGTCTGACTAATTTCTTTTCTCAAATGGAATTCATCACAAGGTTTCTTGTCCCTATACACCACAACAGAATGGATTGGCTGAGAGAAAACATAGACATATAGTAGAAATGGGATTGTCTCTCTTGTTCAAGTCTGGTCTTCCAATGAAACATTGGGATGATGCTTTTACCACCTCTGTTTACATCATTAATAGGCTGCCCACAAAAGTCATTGGTTTTAGTTCACCTTATGAGAGACTTTTTCACCAAAAACCTGACTACTTGTCCCTTAAAACCTTTGGATGTCTATGTTATCCCTTTGTGCGACCTTACAATAAGCATAAATTGCAGCCTAGATCAGCCTCTGGAATTTTTTAGGTATAGTCTTCATCACAAAGGTTATAAAGTTCTTCTGCCCTCAGGTAAGATTCTTGTCAGTAGGGATGTCTTGTTTGATGAGAGTGAATTTCTTAAAAATTGTCCTGCTCTTCCTGTACCTGCTGATTCTACTTCTTTTGCTCCTGTCAATTGGAGTATTCCACCTACTCTAAGTCATCTTCCTGCTGTCGAAAGTCTTGTTCCTAATACTCAGCCTGTTCTTCCCCTACCTCTCCTCCTCCCTCCTCAATCAATACTGATTCTTCTTCTCCTTTTGTGGATTCTTCTTCTTCTACTCATCCTCACTCTTCCTCTTCTAGTCCTTTATCTAATGAGCATATTCACACCACTGCCGCCACCACCCCTGAACCTGTTGCTATTCAGAATGACCATCCTATGGTTACCAGAGGAAAGGCAGGAATTTTCAAACCAAAGTCTTATCTTTCTGATGCAGTTACTGATAAGTTTCAGGAGGTTGAACCCAAGACTGTGACTGAGGCCCTATCTAGCACAATTTGGAAGTCAGCCATGATACATGAATTGAGAGCTCTTTTAAAAAAGAAGACATGGACTCTTACTCCTCCACCTCCAGGTAAGAACTCTATAGGATGTAAATGGGTTTTTAAGATTAAGAGGAATGCTGATGGGAGTATAGCTCGGTATAAGGCCAGATTGGTAGCACAAGGGTTCACTCAGGAACCTGGTTTTGACTTCACAGAAACTTTTAGTCCTGTAGTTAAACCCACTACCATCAGGACCATTTTATCCCTTGCTATTCAACAAAACTGGGGCATTACTCATCTTGATGTGGACAATGCCTTCCTCAATGGTGTTCTTAATGAGACCATTTACATGAAACAACCACCTGGTTTTGAATTAGGAGGAGCTGTCCCTTTGGTTTGCAAGTTGAACAAGGCAATTTATGGCTTGAAGCAAGCCTCCAGATCATGGTTTACTACTTTTCGATCTGTTCTTCTCAACATGGGTTTTCAACAGTCTAAGGCTGATACTTCTCTATTTTTCAAGAAGACTGCTCACACGACTGTTTATTTGCTTGTTTATGTTGATGATATCCTTATAACAGGTAGTGATCATTCTGCTGTTCAGTCAAGTATTGATTGTTTGGGAAGAGCATTCTCTCAAAACCTTGGTTTTGTTCATCACTTTCTTGGCATTGAGGTCTTACAGACGGCTCAAGGTTTACATTTACATCAGAGGAAATATGCAAGTGATATTCTTACAAAGGTGCATATGATTAATGCTAAGCCTTGTCCTACACCGATGGTTTCTAATGCTCGTTTATCTAAGTTTGATGGATGTCCTATGGCAAATCCTCGTGATTACAGAAGTGTGGTTGGAGGTCTCCAATACCTCACCATAACAAGACCTGATCTTTCTTTTGCTGTGAACAAGGTTAGTCAGTTCATGGCTAACCCTCTTGATACTCATTGGCGAGCTGTCAAACGTATTCTTCGTTATGTGGTTGGCTCCCTGGATCACGGTATACACTTTACTCGTACCAACTCTTCACATATCGTGGGTTTTTCTGACTCTGATTGGGCTTCTGATCTTGATGATCGTCGCTCCACCGGGATGTGTATATTTTTGGTGGTAACCTCGTTTCTTGGTCTTCTAAAAGCAACATGTGGTCTCCGTTCTAGTACTGAGGCTGAGTATCAAGTTTAGCTAATGCTGCTGCCGAAATTTCGTGGTTTCTTTCTCTTTCCATGAACTATCTGTTGCTACTTCCAAGGTACCAGTCATATGGGTTGATAACTGCAGCACCATTTCTCTTGCTTCTAATCCTATTCTTCATGCCCGTACTAAGCATATTGAGTTGGATATTCATTTTGTTCGTGAGAAAGTGGCTGCTCATGCTCTTCAGGTTCAACATGTTCCATCCTTGTCTCAGGTGGCTGACATCTTCACCAAACCTCTCAGTCTCCAATTCTTCTCTCGCCTCAAGAACAGGTTACATTGTGCCCTCGCTCGCTCGAATTGAGGGGCATGTTAAACCTTACAGCATAATTGATGAAGGATCACAACATGCTGATACTCAGCTGGTTAAACACAACACACGTGGTGAGCTACAAAGTGAAGGACCACATTTTATATCAGCACGTGATGATGAAGAATCAGTTACAAAAGTGACAGATGTCAAGAGCTGATTTCACCATGTAGCTTAGTGATAGCTTGATCATCTAGGGTTGTTTGATAGGCTGCTATATATATAGCTTTGTCTTCATTAGCCGCAATGTAACAGATCATTATGCATTGAATGAATGAAACAGTATTTCAGCTGAATAAGTTTTCTTTACGTTTTATAGCTTTTCTTTCATTCTAGTGTATAGGTAGGCGGTGGGGCCAAAATCGCGACTGTCGTGGAATTTTCTGGGACTTGTGTGAAGCAGACAGCTGCTCGTTATTGGGTATGTCGAATTTGACGACGTGGAAGTAGGGCCGGCGGTGGGGTCAGTTTCAATAACTTTCTTCTTCCTAAAAAGTATTTATGTAATTATATTTTCATTTCTTCATAAAAATATTTATTTTTATTTTTGGATATGATCCCACATTAAATTTATAATTTTATCTACAATCAATCTATTTATTTATAAAAAAAATTATCTATAATCCATCATTTTCATTCACATGATATATCTTACATTATGGATCTCATTCTCTACCCACTTTACACTAATTACATTGAATAAAATTCGCACCACAAAATCAAAAAATATTTTTAAAGGATGGAGGTATTTTTAAAATTTTTGTTCACATTTATATCAAGGAGTTAATTACTAATTAAGTATTCACTTTTGGATCTTATCGAAATTTAAATTAAATAGATGTTAATAATATTTAGATTTTTTTATTTGTAGTATTTGTGTGACTTTGGAGCTAAAATTTAATTTAAAGCTCATTGTACTTAATTGTCCTCTCATGTTGTCAATTTTATCGGCATACACCAAATGGTTGAGTTAGGGCTTTTTGATAGTTTGAGTTGCGATTTTGGATATTCGATGACAAAATTGACAATATGAGAGAATAATGAGCTTGACGACTGAGTAAATGAGTCGAGAGTTGGCGCAACGGAATTAGAGATTCGACATAGTTCTAATTATAATTCGAACATCCGGCAATAAAATTAACAAGATATGATGACAATGAGCTTTAAAAGTCCTTCATTTTACTGAACTCACCTCTATAGGCCAAGGACGTTACAACTAACTGACCTATATTGATTCTTTTAGTACGTTTCAAGAATTTGGGAAATTTTATGTCATCGATGTTGTTAATTTTATTGCATACGTCCAACGGCTAAGTAATTAAGTCAGGAGTTTGTGCGACAGGATTAGGATATCCTAAAAATTCTATTTGCAATTTCTGACGTCCAACAATAAAATCAACAATAAAAAAAAAAATGAGCTTTAAAAGTCCTCTTATTTTATAGAGCTTACCTCCATGGGCCAAGAACTTCTACGACAAGTTGACCTATACCAATTAATCTTTTAGTAAAATTTCAGGGTTGAGAAATTTTATATCACACAAAACTTATTTTCAAATCGTGAGAATCTGCAGCTAAAATAGCCAGCAAATAATATAAGAGAGTTAAATTATAATTAGGAAATTAAATGTGACAATCTCAAATATATAAAGATATTGGTAGATTCAAACATAAAATATTTGGTTTCAAGAATGCTCACTCCATCACTATATCATCCTAAAATGACACACTACTTTTATTAGCTAATGCAACACTTTCCTGAAATAACCTTATCATTCGTGCACTACATATCATCATCACGTATGGACATGCGTTAATTCTACAAATTACATAAATTTACTAATATCTTATGGGTGTTTACTTTGAATGATAGAATAGATAGATAAAATTTAAAGTTAATTTATTAGTTACATTGAGGTATTGATTAGTTTTGAACTTATTTGACTCTCTTATCTTACAAATACTTGGTCTTGTGTTTTATCAATTTATTCTACCACTTAAAATAAACACTCTTAATGTGATATTTCAAAATAATTTGATATGGTCAATAAATTTGAACTAACTTGAGCACTATCTGAAAATTGAACGTTGTCAATTAAGAATGACGGTCGAAAATTAGTTATTTGACGAGGAAAATGTAATTGTTTTTGACAAAAACTTGGATGTGCTCCGCCTCACCGTGAGCTCACCCTTGTTTTTTGTTAAAATAATTAGATATTAATTATGGTAAGTAAAGATAATTAGATTTTATTAATTTAAAATTAAATTTATTATTTTTAATTATAATTTTTAATTCAAAATTAGAATTTATTAATTCATAATTATGGTTTATTAATTCATAATTGAGGTTTATTAATTCACACATAGGGTTTATTAATTCAAAGTTAGGGTTTATTAATTCATAATTAGGGTTTATTATTCAAAATTATGGTTTATTATTTCTAATTAGTGTTTATTAATTCAAAATTATGGTTTATTATTCAAAATTAGGTTTATTAATTCCAAATAGGTTTATTAATTCATAATTAGGGTTTATTATTCAAAATTAAGTTATATTAATTCAAAATTATTATTTATTAATCTATAATCAAAGTTTATTAAACTAATTAATTTTAATTAAAATCAATTTAATTAATTAATTAAAACTAATTAATTAAGATTAATTACTAAATTAACTAATTATAGGGTCTCATGTATGCGCTGGCGCGCATGCAGAGACCACCTCATTGCTTTTGTTTTGAACCCAATAAGAGGTCAAAGAGTTTAATCAACTAACTATTTTCAATATCCTTTTTCTCACGTTGTCTTCTTTTGGATGAAAATAGAAACTACAAGATATCTGAAATATAACGGAAAATGATTAAAATCGTTAGTTGTTTGTAAAGAATAAACAAACTAAGCCAAACGTTGGACTAAGAGAGTGTTTGGCTGCTTATAACCTCATCAAAACAACTTATAAGTGTGTGTGTGTGTGTTAGTTTAGTAGTAAAGTGGTTAATGCCCGGCGTCGCCTGTGCTTTCAAGTCCACCGTGACGCTAATTTATAAATTTCTATATTTAATTGACCAAAAACTAATAGCTAATTAGTTGGTTATAACTTATTTTTTCATGCTTATAAACAACAATTAATTTACTAAAATAATCATAATATGGTTTGTTAATTTCACATTTATCCTATCAACTTCATCTCTCACAATTTTCTCTCTCTAACTATGATTTTTCTTTCTAATTCACGATTATTTATCTTCCTTATAAGTTCAATTATTCAAACACTTTAACAACTTATAAGCTCTTAAAATATCATATTTTATAAGTTATTGAAAATCTTACAAGCTCTCTAATTAAGCTTAGCCAAACACCCACCATAATCAACAAGCTCGTGGAAATTGAACAGTTGCAACTCTAATTTAGAGACTAGTGATTCCATCAAGTTACGTTAATTGATCTCCTTCCCATACTTCAGTAATTTTGCAACAAAAATTTCGATCTAAGAGAATTTTCAATGCTGGGCTAGAAAACCATTAAATGAGGCCATCGTGTTCGCCCACCTATCATTAGCGTACTTGATACGAACCGAGCCGAGTCGAACACCCCGAGATCGAGCTCGAGCTCTGCTCGTTAAAATTTAAACATATTCGAAGTTCGGCACAAACTCGAATTCGAGCCTTAAATTGAGCTCGAGTTCGACCTGCTGCAGTAGCTTGGATTCGTTCGATAACTACCGCTTATGAGATATATTCGAGCTCGAGCTCGAACTTTGCTCACGCTCAACTCGCTTGTTTTTATTCGAGCTCAAGCTCGAGCTCAACTGTGCTCATTTACAACACTATTTTAGCATAATTCACTCCATAATTTCATTAATTCAAAGGATGCATAGTCTCTCGATAAATCAAACAACAATTACAATAAGAAAATTTTCACAACTAGTACAAGAAAAGATGTTTGATTCTAGCTAGTTTTCATGTAACGAGCAATGGTGACGAGATTCATATCAACAAAATGTAACTTATCCATCAAATTCACCTACAAAATAAATAAAAAGTTAATCATCAAAATAAAGCATGACCCATCAAAGCTTGATGATGCTCTACAATATAAATATCACCCTACAAATTGTTAAAAATCCAAATTAGAGACCCAAAACACATCAAGTATAAATATATATTATAGATTACATAACTTCAAAATTAATAATATTACCAATTCGCTTATTTAAACTCTAATTCAAGTTAAACTATTTGATGTTCTCGGTCTCATCCTTTAAGAAACATATATAACATAATTTTAGATATTATAATAAACAAATGGATGCAAATAAAACAGATGATTAATTATTTGGAAGCACAATTCCTATATATAAAATGTATTGTTTACCTATTAATCAAGCACACTTCCCACATGGATGTCAACGGGTGGTTTTACCCGACTAATCCGGAACCGCTCAAAACCCATTAAATTTTAAAGGGCGGTTCTCGTTTCGGTCTATTCTGCATCCATTTAGACCCGGACCGCTTAGAACCATAGTTTGATGGTCCGTCCGGTCCGAACTGGAGAACCAATACTTATTTTTGTTCCGGTTCGAGAAACCCGCTTATCGACAAGTCTAAGTTTAAATAGGCTTGTCAATGAGCTAGTTTTATTCATATCGATTCAAATCACTCATAACCCATTAAATTATAAAGCAATGGTTTCGATTCCAGCCTGGTTCTTGTTCTGCCTCGTCCGCTTCTCGTTACAGACCCTGCTCAGATCCGGACCGCCAAGCACCCATAGTTGATGGTCCGGATCCAAAGTTCAATCGGGCTTGGTTGCAACCGTAATCATTACTTATTTATTGGTTCCCCTGTAAAATCCACCCATTGACATCCCTATTCCCACATATATTAATCAAGCACCTACCAGCACACTTCTCACATATATTAATTAAGAAAATAAGTATACTATGAAACTATATACATCTTATTTGGAAATGAAACTATACTCTACGGTACCTCAACCTGTTAGAGTCAAACTAGATCTTGTACGTCTTATTCATATCGGTAGATAATAACTACAAGAGCCACTTCACTACATCACTAAAATCAGAATACTTTCTTTGTTTTCAGTTAAATGGATCTTAAATTTGAAGGAAAAAGAGCTAATTTGAACAGAACAAAGAGATTTCTTACAACTAATTGAGGTACAGCAATTAGTATTATAATTAGTGGTGAGAGATTACTTATCTTATAGCATTCTCACTCTTGTACCCAGGAAATTTCAGTCTTACTCAAAATAGTACTGATACTAATGGAAAGCATCAGATATCTTAATTAAGATGAATACACACAAAACCACAATGTTAGGCTTAAAATCAACACAGCTGATTTTGCTTATACAACATAGGTTAAATAGCATGATGATTATAAGAGTCTTTATTTTGGTTTCGCATGTTAAGATATTTGTTTTCTGTTTAGTTACTATTAAGCTGACTATGTGCATGTTTAGGTAGTTATGCTGAGTCAGCATTAGTTGTTACGGTTAGTTTGTTAGCTTAGTAACAGCTTTCTGTTTCTATACCTTTGTATATATAGGAGTCTGTAATCCTTTCATTTACATCTTCAATATATCAAATCACAAGTTCTTCATCCCTTTGTCTCATGCAAATGTATACGTAGCTTCTTTGATTTACTTTCAATATGGTATCAGAGCAAACTACAGCTTGAGAAATCTGTTCTTATCTCCTACTTCCTTTCTCCTGTTTCTTCTCTAATCTTCTTTCTGCAATGGAGTCTCAAAACATCTCAACACACATTCCACATTTTCCGTCCATTATCAAGCTTGATTGAGCAAACTATTCTGTTACGAATGAACTCCAGCAGAAACACACAACACACACGCACGCACTTCCTCAATGAGGACCACAGAGAATAAACTCTGCCACAACCAACTTGGCTGCCGCTAACTTCAATTGATGAATGATAAAAATCCTACTGCTTAGGAAAATAACAATATTTATACTCTCCTAACTAAGCCCATAATAAAGACCTAGCCCAATAACTCAATTAATAATAAAAACTAAACCAAGAAAGAATTAACATAATTAAAAGACTCCAACTAATTAAATCACTGCTGCGCAGGCTTCTTCCTCTCTGATACAAAATCAAGGGCACCGCTGAGTGCTATCAATTGCCCCCTCGAAACAGCCTTGTCCCCAAGGCTGAACTCTGAAATTGGCCGCGATATCTGTCACGTCCATCCAAGTAGATTCTTCATCAGTCAAGCCTTGCCACTGCACCAGAACCTGCTCAACTGCAACACCATCCCGCTGCACCGCGCGACTGTCCAACACGACTCGTGGCAGTAGCGGAAGATCCACCGACTGGAGAGCATCAGGAAGAGTAGAGAGACCACAGCATTACCCACTGCTTTCTTCAACAGGGACACGTGAAAGACCGGATGAATTCTGGATCCCGACGGAAGTTCTAACCGATACGCAGCTTTTCCGATCTTCTCCACCACCTGAAATGGCCCAAAGTAACGGGGAGCGAGTTTGGCATTACCGCCCGAGAATAGCGACAGCTGCCTGTAAGGACGGAACTCAAGTACACCAACCTCTGCAGAAAATTCCAACGGCCGACGATGTTTGTTTGCCTCTTAATCATGCGCTGCTTTGCAGCCTGCAATGGGTCCGCAGAGACACCAGGATAGTGTCCCTGTCACGGAGGTCGTTAGCTAGCATTTGAACCCTGATTTCCCCCGGCAAGAAGGGGGCGATCACTGGTGGAGGACGCCCGTAAACCACCTCGAAAGGAGTAGTGCCCGCCGCTGAATGATACCCTGTATTATAGCAGAATTCAGCCCAAGCAAGCCACTTGCCCCACTGTTTCGGACTCTCCGACGCGAAGCAACGCAAATAGGTTTCAACACACTGCTTAGCACCTCCGACCGCCGTCTGCTCCGTGATACGCTGAACTCATTTTCAAAGTGGTTCCCATAGCTCGGAAAGCTCCCGCCAGAAAGAACTCGAAATATCGGGTCCCGATCGACACGATGGAAACCGCACCCCATGGAGTCGAATAACCTCCTCAGCGAACATCTCAGTCAGAACTCGAGCAGAACGCCGCTTAAGTCCAATAAAATGCCCATACTGGAGTATCCGTCGATCACCACAAGGATGCAATCGCATTCACCTGTCACATGTTCCGCTATCCCTAAGGACGGCTTAGCCGAGTCATGATCGGATGGGATAAAAGAAACGGAAGAAAGGGGTTGAGTATTCATCTCGTGAAACAAAAGATAATAATCAATATACATATGATCTCAAAGATCGAGGTATTATAATTTACATATTCGAGTAAGAGAATGCTCGACAAAGAGTAATTGTTTACATATTCTAGCAAAGGCAAGATATTCAAGTGTTTGCGGCGGAATCATGTGAGATACATATTTGATGATATGCACTCAAGGTTACGATATTTACATCAAAAAGATTACTCCGCTCAACACATCACCATCGCAACACCTGCTCAACCTGCACATCAAAAACGAATATGCAGGGCTGAGTACTAGGTACTCAGTAGACATATGCCAAAACTTTGAATAACATATATTGAACTGCCCATCATAGTAACACACAGGGTTTTATTGGAAATGCCTGTGCTTACTAAATACTTTTCATTTTCATAAATCGCCCATGGACCATTTTCGTCAAGATGATCCCTATTCAGTAACATATGCGCAGAAGGTGGCCACCTCCCACTGACGCCGCGACCGCCGAGAAAACCTTTCAAAGACACAAATACCATAGTGTACACGTTAATCAGATTTTAGCACCTTCTGGCAAGCATAGATCCGAATTGATTATCATTCATAGTCATGTAACCAACACAGATAGGATTCATACATAAACATAAACATTTTGGCGGTAATATCATCAAATACTTCATATCACTTGATTTCAAAGAAGCATCATGGATGAAAATTTAGGTTCATCGCTTCGTAAAAAGCCCACCGATATATATATACTTTCAACACACAAACAGATTTCTCCTCTTTCTTCACACCTTCGTATTTTACCTTTACGTAAAAGAAAGGTTTAGTACTTTATTCGGTTCTCGGATAACGTTGATTATCATTAACATACTAGGCAACTCTTAATATCTTAGGATTTCAGATCATCGTTATCAAGAAAGATATAAAATATCTCAATTTGTTCCACTTGGTCATAAGGAGCCACTATTTTCATCCATTTATTATATTTTCTCATCGCCTTAAACTTTATTTATATTCTTAGCTTGGGGACAAGCTTATTCATTAACATCGAACCACATCAAAATTCTAAGTCCTCGCTTTCATTTCTTATATCTCATGTCTATTTCAACTATTCGTAGAAAACCATATTTAACTAGTATAACTCATAACTCGTATATAATCATAACTCTACGCACACACATGCTCGAATATTAATAACAAACTATTCTTGATTTCTCACACTTAACTAAGCAAACGCCGATCAATTTCTTCCAAACTTTAATCGCTTACTTATTATATCTTGTCTAACTCATATGTCACATTACATTTCATATAACGTTACGGTATCCTCGAACGCCAACTTTAGATACATGACATTTTTAGGAAAATACCTAACATACCCGTAAAATTATGATAAATTTATATGTCATGCTAGATATATCATAGAATACGATATGTGATAACATTTGACAAACAAAGATCGGATAATCCGAACGTGAGCTTTAGATTTTCAACCAAACAAGTTTTCTAGCCTAATGCGCATTTAAAAATTCCCAATTTAATTCTATATGCTAGTAGCTAACATAGACCAGAATACGTAAGTCATTTCATTCCATAAAATCGAAAATCGACTATAGCTCGGCTTTAAAATGAGCAAAACCTAACCTTAATAACTTTTAACCATATTCATAATCCTAGTATATATGGAGTATACTCAACATTAGTTCTCGACTTCTAGCATTCGACATCATCTCCTATTTTTAATACATTTCAAAAATAAATACATAAATACAAAACATGCACCAAATTTAAATTTTAAACCATAGGAATGTAGGTAATGACGAGACTAACCTTAGTATCGGTTCGGATTTAACGAAGATCGAAAACTAGACGAGAAATTGAGAAAGAAAGATCAAGAGAAAGTTATTATTATTTTCCTCTGCTCAGAACTTACTAAAAAAAAAGAAGCATGAGAATAAAATTTTGGAACAAGTTGATCCTATTACTTTTGTCGCTTTTACCTTACTTTTTTACAAAATACACGCACAAAGAACTAAGCATGCATGCATACACCTAACACACACAATTATTTCACCTTTGTACACATATACTATTTATATATATATATATATACGACACACACACACACAATTTCAGACTTACATATATATATACACACACATACTATACACATATATATTTTTTTTTTTTTTATTTTTCTTTCATTCACCTTTTTCGTTTTTTCTTTTTCTTATTTGCTTTTACACATTATATATGCATGTATATATATATATATATATATATATATATATATATATATATATATATATATATATATATATTGCAATAGTTAAATTATTTGGGGATCAATCCCAAAATCTTACCAACTTACATAACTCTTATTCATATATGTAATTCATATAATATTTTATTATTATTATGATGCAAAATCCTAATTTCAAAATTAGGTTCATTCCAACCAAGTTTAGATGGTCGGGTATTACATTCTACCCCTTAAAGAAATTTCGTCTCCAAATTTACATACCTCTAGAAGAGTTTGGGATATTTCTTCATTTGATCCTCTAGTTCCCATGTCGCTTCTTCTCGCCCATGGTGTTCCATAAGACTTTTACCAACGATATTGATTTGTTCTTAACTTTGTATACCGGTCTAAGATAGCTTCGGCTTTTCTTCATAACTCATATCCGGATCAAGGGTGATATCACCGATGGATCACATGGTTTGGGGTCGTACGCATTTCCTCGCCATGACACACGGAACACATTGTGCACGCTCCCAAAACTTGGTGGCAACGCTAACTTGTGTTACCGGGCCTCATCTTTTCTAATATCTCATAGGCCCTATAAAACGTGGTCGTAGTTGCCTCTTATTCCAAATCTAACGATTCCTTTGATGGAGAAATTTTCAAAAACTTTATCTCCAACATCAAATTGTAATTCAGCTTCGCTTATCCGCGATACTTACTGTCTGCCTTGGGCCTCCTTTAACCTTTGTTTGATCCGATGGACTAATTTAATCATTTCATCTACCGATCCGCCCTAAGACTTTTCTCTCACCCACTTCATCCCAAAGAAGTGGTGATCTACATTTTTTCCATATAATGCTCAGATGGTGCCATGCCGATTGTTGCTTGATAGCTATTGTTATAGTAAATTCAAGTGAGCGGTAGTACATACTCCTTTTCACCTTCGCCTAACACAACCGCCCCAACATATCTTCAAGAGTCCTAATTGTTCTTTCAGATCGACCATCTGCTTGTGGGTGAAAAGTCGCATCAAGTTCAATTTGTTCCATCTCCTTTGTAAGTCGATCCAAAATCTAGAAGTAAATTTTGAATCTCTATCTGATGTGATGTGATTTTGGCACCGTGCGACGCACAATTTCACGAACGATAGTTGAGCTAACTTGTCGCACCCATAGTAATCGAAATTGGTATAAATGAGCACACTCGTGAGTCTATCTATGATTACCCATATCGATGTGTTCCTCGCTTTTGATCGTGGTAAGCCGCCACAAAACCACAGAATGTCATCCCATTTCCATTTAGGTATTTCCAAAGGTTGCGCCTTCCCATAAGGTCGCTGATGTAAAGCCTTCACCGCTGACATGATAGACAACGTCACTTCTAACGAAGCTACATCTCTTTTCATTCCTTCCCACCAAAATTTCTTTAAATCTTGGTACATTTTGTTCTGGTGGCGGTGTAAGTTGTTATGAGCTTCTCTCAAAATTTCATTTTTAATCCTTCATCTCTATGGAACACATATTCTTCCTTCAAACATGATAGCATTATCTCTGTTTCTTCGATAGTCCTTTAACTTTTCCGTCCTTATTTTCATTCTCATCTTTTCTAATTTCGTCCTTCCTTTGTGCATCAATTATTCTTCCTCCGAGGTTAGGTGTCACACGAGTGTTGCAATTAGACCATATTGTTTCACCGGATCAATTACTTCTATTTTCATCCGCTCAAATTCATCAATGAATCTTTCCTCTCTCAGAAGAAGACATCCCAACTTGATTGAGTTTTACGACTTAAGGCATCGCCACTACATTAGCCTTTCCGGGTGGTAATTAATACCGCAGTCGTAGTCCTTACCAATTCGAGCCATCTTCTCCGCCTCATGTTCAGTCTCTTTGCTCAAAGAAGATTTCAAACTTTTGTGATCAGAAGATTTCACATCTCACTCCATAGAGATGGTGTCTCCGGATCTTCGTGGCATGCACAACTCGCAACTAGTTCCAAATCATGGGCGGATAATTCATTTCATGGGTCTAAGTTGTCGGGACGATAAACGATCACTCTTCCTTCTCGCATCAACACACAACCTAGTCCATTCTTTGATGCATCCAGTATAGATAGTATATTCCTTATCCGGTTCGAACCGCTAATACCGAGCCGAGTTAGTAATTCTTTGAGCCGGAAACTCGCTTCACATTCAAGAGTCCATACAAATTTGATTCCTTTCCAAGAGATGGTTATCGCCTGCTATTTTTTGAGAAACCTTCAATGAATCTTCGATAGTAACCACCAATCCTAGAAAGCTTCTCGATCTCGCTTGAGTTGTTGGTGATTTCCATTTTGTACAGCTTCCACCTTAGTGGGATCCACTTTAATTCCTTCCGACCACACAATATGTCCTAAAATGTCACTTCCTTTAGCCAAAATTCGCACTTGTTAAATTTGGCATAGAGTTGTTCACTCCTTAACGCCCGCAAAATTATTCTTAGATGCTCTTCATGTTCTTCTTCGTCCTTTGAATAGATGAGGATATCATCTATAAATACCAAGACAAATTTGTCTAAGTACGGATGAAATACTGCTCATAAGATCCATGAATACGGGTGCATTTGTTAATCCAAATGGCATAACTATGAATTCATAGTGACCATATCTTGTTCGAACGCCGCTTTTGGTATATCTTCTTGTCGAATTCTCAATTGATGGTACCGATTTTTGGCTCCATCTTCGAGAATACTCGCCTCCCGAAATGATCAAATAAATCATCTATCCTCGCAGAGGGTATTTGTTCTTCAAAGGTTAATTTGTTTAACTCTCTCGTAATCTATGCACATCCTCAAAGTACCATCTTTCTTCTTTAACGAGACAAGATGTGCTCCTCATGGGACACGCTAGTCCGATAAAACCTAGGTCTAGAAGCTCAGAGTTGAATCTTCAATTCTTCTAGCTCTTTGGAGCCATTCGATATGGTGCCTTGACACGGTGTCGACCTGTGCTCTAGATCAATTGTAAACTCAATCGCTTATTAGGCGGTAAACCCGCAATTTTTAGAAAGACATCTTTAAACTCCGCACAATCGGTATATCTTCTACCGCCTTCTCGACTTCAATTTCTCCATTTAGATAAACAAGGAAAGCTTGACATCCTACCTTGTTCATCATTTTTCTTGATTATTAGGATATAACTGTATTCTATTTCCATGTTAATCCCGTGAAACCGGTAGCATCCTTTCCGAAATTGAAAGAAATCTTCCTTTCGTTACACAAAATTGTGGCATAACTCTCACCAACCAGTCCATTCCTAATATCATATCAACGTCCCACATTGGTATGACATATAAGTTGTTCGCTAGAATCTTAAGTGATCCTATGTTCGACTCTGGTTCAAGCATATATGTGTAATCGTTGTAATTCCTCCTATCGGTGATGAAATTCTCATAGCTTTATCTCGTCTGCTCGAGTTAAGTTCTAAAGCATTCACGCACGCGCCATGATAAAGAATGTGAAGCATCTGATCAAATGTAATTATAATAGGTATGTTGAGGAGTTTCCATACCGCTAGGTTTCCCCGATTCTTCGAGCTTGATTCGATGCGCCGTAAAAGCTCTAGCTTGTGGTAGTTGCAACCGACGAGGTTGCTGATTTCGCCGCCGTTGTTGTTGTCACGACGTGGTGGTTGGCCTTGAATCGCCTAATTGGTTGTACCGAACCGCGATTTGGTCGCCTCATCCCTCCCCGTCAGATTCGGCGTGTTCTTGCAAAATGACCTTTTGACCACATTTATAGCAATTATCATCGCTAAAGTGACAAACGCCAAGATGTGGTTTCGACATTTTGGGCAGCGGGGGTCTCTGTGGTACACGGTTGTTTTCGAACTGCACGGGTTTATTTGTCGTCCTTGTACCATCAGATTTCGCCAAGGCTTCTTGTCGGCCGGTTGTAATTCCATTTGTTGTTGTTGTGATTTCCTTCCCATTTTCTTTTTCCTATCACTGCAATTTGAGTTTGAGTGGTCAGCAGGTTTGTCCTCCGGCATTGCCGCCTACATCCAATGCTCTCATCGAGAGCTTCACCGAAGTCAATTCTCCATGACCTGCAAGTGACATCCTTATCTCATATCTCGTGCCGTAACGAAACTTCTCTCGACATCTTCTCATCTCGTGTCCACTTGTTGTGGAGCATATCGTGACATGTCACGAAAACACGGTCAGATTCTTACTGTACATTTTTCCTCGCTTCGTTGAAAAATTCATTTTCTTTGTTTTCCCGAAACTCTTGGAATGTACCGCCGAAACTTTTGTCTTAAAGTCTTCCCATGTAAAATTTGCTAGCCTGGTCATTGTTTTTTCTTCGCTTCCCACCAAAAGTCTCTGATCCTATCATTTGAAAGAAACACAAGACAGACGCTATGTGTCGTATAAAGGAGAAAATCAAAGATCCTCTCCATTGCCCTTATCCATAACTCGCATCACCGGAGTTCTGCTCCATTAAATGTGGGCGGATTTTGTCTAAGAAATAGTTCCTCCACCTTACGTTGTGGGCGATGGAGGTATTTCTTCGTATCGGTGGTACATTTATGTTCCCGCCGGTACACGCCTAAGTCGCCCACGCTTAGGCTAGATACCGCATTTTCAATGTAAAGTTATTATCAATACATTCTTTAACATAAATTCCATACATTAACGCTTCTCATAATCTTATCATAATGTGCTTGTAGATAAAACATTTCATTCACATCATACTCGAATTCTATAAAAGCCATAAAAGGTAATTATCATATATATACATCATGAAAATTGCCTCAATGAGGACTTTTCAGACATCGTCAAAAGACGCCAAAATTGAGTACATAGCGTGAGGTTTTATCTATCTAACATTAACATCACCCAATATACTAAGCCACGGAGCGATGCAAAGATCTACGCCCGTAAGCTACTAGAGAGAAGTCATAGCATAACCACGGAACGGTCCATACAGATCCTCAAGCTTCCGCCTAACATACGAGTCAAAACTATACATATGAGTCCATGAGTCCTACAACCTCTAGACCCTGGAGTGTCGGTCTTTAGGAAAATATGTCGGGCTGTCGAGATGATACGGCACCGTAGGTCTTGGTAAGCTTCCTTTTCCTCTCGATACTCATTATCCGGGACCTCTTCATCTTCTTCCTGATCTTCCTCATTTTCCTCCGTATTCTCCTCTCGATCCTCTTCCTCATCATCACCCATATGTGCTCGAATCAGGCCACCGGCGAGAACACGAACATCTCGGATCAAACCTTCCACGAGCCAAGTGGGGTCATGCACCAAGTTCGGGTGCCGGTGGGTACTGTCACCTGGTGGTGGACTGGGCGGAAGAGTATATCCGGTAGTGGTAATGGAAATAGATCGAACCCAAAGAGGTAAGAGCGAATCTCCGTGCTCGGGACGTGAAGGTCCACCTCATGGTCGCTCCCGCCATACCCTAGAAATCGGGGTAGCAGTGTCAAACGGGAACCTCCTAGTACAACCACTCAAAGCGCCGGGTCACGCCACGTAAACTCTCTAGCGGAAGATAGGTCCCTAGAGCAGCCTTCCAAACAGAAAGACGTAACCTAGATGACAAGCAAATCTAGGTAGGTCTCCTTCCGTGTCGAAACTATCATGCTCGCAGCAAGATGTAGTTCCAGATATTTCCGAGCGATCCCTCCCGCAGAGGTAGTCGTGTGATCGACGCATCACTCCATCAAAATCGCAAACCCACGGGCATGGGCAGCATTCATGTGGACATAGTGTGCTAAAACTCTCCTAGATTATCACCGTAGTCCCGCCGATAATTACGATACTCTAACAATCTCATCCGAGTAGCTCGTGGAATTCTCTTCCTCACGTATGTATCTTCCGTACATCTACAAACGGAGAGTACTATAATCGCTAGTTGGAAAACATAACCGATAACCTCGTAATCTTAAGCAAGAAAGGTTTTCAACAAACCATATGTAAACCTACACAAAGCATACTTAACCCTATATCGTAACTCCGAATTCTATGTTCTACTAACCCATGACTCATCTATCCAATAACCATCAATCGATACTAACTAACTTATCATTCTACTATATTTCTTTAAGGTTCGCTTGAAAGCAATAGTCAATTCGAGTTCCGCCACGCATGAACAACCGAACGGAAAGACTATGCTCATGGCACTATCGCATAGTGACATTCGCTCGATACTTCGAGCATCTACATCGATCCACTTCATTCCCTTACCGCATATAACTTTCCGCTCATCTCGCTCATATCGCTGATTTACATTTTATTTTGGTAGAATCTTAAATATTCGTGGTTCTCATTCATTCTTGTTCACGTGATAAGAGAGAAATCCTCGATTCATAGCTATATATTGTAACAACTGGTTCATACATATTAAAGAATCTACGCTTTGAAAGACATATTCATATTCATCATTCATGCATTCATGCTTCATTCATAGGAACATACTTCACTCATTCATTCATGCTTCATCGTAATCATGAATGCATTTAACAAAGATTTGGACATAAATCATTCACATACTTCCTTTATCATTGAAATAAGATTCACCTCATCATTCGACATGTCATTTAAAACTTTGAACCCAATCCTTCAAAACTTTAATACCACATTTTCTTTTAAATCTTTAGAAGTTCTTACCTCATTTGAAATGAAAGTGATGCGATGGAGTATTGAGCGTAGTTCACTAAATTTTATAAGTCAAGAGATTCGATCGTAACATAGCTAAGAAATTTCTAAGGTTCGTAACAAATGAATCCGCCTCCGATACCACTGTCATGCCCTCGCTATCCCTAAGGACTGGCTAGCCGAGTCACTCGACTGGACGGGATAAAAGAAACTGGAAGAAGGGGTTGAGTATTCATCCGTGTGAAACAAAAGATAATATCAATATACATATGATCTCAAAGGATCGAGGTATTATAATTTATATATTCGAGCCGTAAGAGAATGCTCGACAAAAGAGTAATTGTTTACATATTCTAGCAAAAGGCAAAGATATTCAAGTGTTTGTAATGAATCATGAGATACATATTTGATGATATGCACTCAAGGTTACGATATTTACATCACAAAAGATTACCCGCCAACACATCACCATCGCAGAACACCGCCAACCTCGCACATCAAAACGATGCAGTGGTCGAAAGTACTAGGTACTCGCAGATATATGCCAAAACTTTGAATAACATATATTGAATCGCCCATCATAGTAACACACGTGGTTTTATTGAAATGCCTGTGCTTACTAAATACTTTTCATTTTCATAAATCGCCCGGCGGACTATTTTCTCGTCAAGATGATCCCTATTCAGAATATATGCGCTTGAAGGCCACCTCCACGGACGCTGTGGACCGCCGAGAAAACCTTTCAAAGACACAAATACCATAGTGTACACGTTAATCCGTATTAGCACCTTCGGCTAGCATAGATCCGAATTGATTATCATTCATAGTCATGAACCAACACAGATAGGATTCATACATAAACATAAACATTTTGGCAAATAATATCATCAAATACTTCATATCACTTGATTTCAAGAAGCATCATGGATGAAAATTTAGTTCATCGCTCGTAAGAAAGCCCACCCGATATATATATACTTTCAACACACGTATTCTCTTCTTCTCGTCACCTCTCGTACTTTACCTTTACGTAAAAGAAAGGTTTAGTACTTTATTCGTTCTCGGATAACGTTGATTATCATTAACGCACTAGGCAACTCTTAATATCTTAGGATTTTGCATCATCGTTATCAAGAAAAGATATAAAATATCTCAATTTGTTCCACTGGTCATAGTGGAGCCACTATTTTCATCCATTTATTATATTTTCTCATCGCCTTAAACTTTATTTATATTCTTAGCTTGGGGACAAGCTTATTCATTAACATCGAACCACATCAAAATTCTAAGTCCTCGTTTCATTTCTTATATCTCATGTCTATTTCAACTATTCAGAGAAACCATATTTAACTAGCATAACTCATAACTCGTATGATAATCATAACTCTACGCACACACATGCTCGAATATTAATAACAAACTATTCTTGATTTCTCACACTTAACTAAGCAAACGCCGATCAATTTCTTCCAAACTTTAATCGCTTACTTATTATATCTTGTCTAACTCATATGTCACATTACATTTCATATAACGCTTACGGTATCCTCGAACGCCAACTTTAGATACATGACATTTTTAGGAAAATACCTAACATACCTTAAAATTATGATAAATTTATATGTCATGCTAGATATATCATAGAATATGATATGTGATAACATTTGACAAACAAAGATCGGATAATCCAACGTGGAGCTTTAGATTTTCAGCCAAACAAGTTTTCTAGCCTAATGCATTTAAAATTCCCAATTTAATTCTATATGCTAGTAGCTAACATAGATCAGAATACGAAGTCATTTCATTCCATAAAATCGAAAAATCGACTATAGCTCGGCTTTAAAATGAGCAAAACCTAACCTTAATAACTTTTAACCATATTCATAATCCTAGTATATATGGAGTATGAACAACATTAGTTCTCGACTTCTAGCATTCGACATCATCTCCTATTTTAATACATTTCAAAATAAATACATAAATACAAAACATGCACCAAATTTAAATTTTAAACCATAGGAATGTAGGTAATGACGAGACTAACCTTAGTATCGGTTCGGATTTAACGAAAGATCGAAAACTAGACGAGAAATTGAGAAAGAAAGATGAAGGAGAAGTTATTATTATTTTCCTCTCTGCTCAGAACTTACGAAAAAAAAGAAGCATGAGAATAAAAATTTTGGAACAAGTTGATCCTATTACTTTTCCGCTTTTACCTTACTTTTTTACAAAATACACGACACAAAGAACTAAGCATGCATGCATACACCTAACACACACACTATTTCACCTTTACACATATACTATTTATATATATATATATATATACCATATAATAATAATAACAATTTCAGACTTACATATATACGATACACACATACTATACACATATATATATATTTTTATTTTTATTTTTCTTTCATTCACCTTTTTCGCCTTTTTCTTATTTGCTTTACACATTATATATGCATGTATATATATATATATATATATATATATATATATATATATATATTGCAATAGTTAAATTCATTTGGGATCAATCCCAAAATCTTACCAACTTACATAACTCTTATTCATATATGTAATTCATATAATATTTTATTATTATTATCGATGCAAAATCCTAATTTCAAAATTAGGTTCATTCCCAACCAAGTTTAGATGGTCGGGTATTACACCACCCGATCCAACGGTAAGACCCAGAATGAAGTCCATACTAATATCCTCCCATACCTAGAGGATCGAGAGGGTTGAGTAACCCAGCCGGGTTTTGGTCTCAGATTTGTTCCACGACATATATCACATGTCACAAAGGTAATCACAGATTTCATCATCCCTACCAATAAACGATGGTCGCAAGTCGACCAGACGCCTTCAGAGCCCCGCATGGCCGCCGGTTGGTGAGGAGGAAATTGCATGAGAAACCATGACGCCCGATGGAGTCCCGGAACAGCCGACGGCCCGATAAAGTAGTGTGTCGTGAGACCGTGAATAGTGCTTGGCGCCAAGCGGCATGCCACAAGATCCTCCATGATTCGCCCAAGTGTAGGTCGAGCGGACAGCCAATCAAGATTCGCCCGCCTATCCACCGAGGAACCGAGACAACAAATTAGAGAAACCTCCTCGTCATGACGTGATAGGGCATCCGAGGCCTTGTTGTCGACGCCTCCTTGTAAACAATATCAAACTCATATCCTAAGTTTGGCACCAATTTCAAGCGCGGGCGTGGTCGGTCCGAGTAAGCGAGATGTTTAAACTCACTGGTCCGTCCGAAACCAGAAACGGCGGCCCAACAAGTACGGCTCCAAAGCTGTTGCACCGCCAAGACCAAAGCTATTAGTTCTCTCGATGCATCATGAGTGAGACGCCACGTGAGATGCTTACAAAATAAAGGACGGTCAGCTTAGCTTGTACGAGTACCACCCCAAACCGCGCCCGGGCGCCACACTCGATAATAAAACTCGTGAGAACCGCATGCGCATACCGCCGAGGTCGCGCCGATTTCAGCGACGTAAATGAGGTTTCGCCTCCTGAGTCCAACGCCATCCGCCAAACTTTCTTTCTTCAACAGATTCGTGAGAGGCCGCTAGCTTGTCAGAATCGCGAATGAACCCGCAGAGTACCGTTAGCCCAAGAAAACCACGAGAGCCTTGGGGATGCTTGAGAAGGCCATCGAGTATCGCCGATCTTAGCGGGTCCATCTTAACCCCGTCAAGGAGATAATACGCCCAAGTAGACACCGGTGCTACCAAACACGCATTTTTCGATTAATGACCAATAATGTCGATGAATGTCAATAGCACCCGCGAAGATGGAAAAGGTGTCACGCCATGAAGGATCAGAATTAATATGTCGTCAAGAAGACCAAGACAAAACGGCGCAACTGTGGTCGAAAAATATCATTCATCAAAGCTTGAAATGCTGGCAGGGCGCTGTGCGTCAAGGGCATCACCAAGAACTCGAGTGGCTCAATGAATTGAAAGGCGCTTTATGGACATCCTTCAGCGTGACGCTAATCGATGATAACCTTCGCGAGGTCCAGCCAGGAAAATTCGCCCGTGAAGTTCATCCAATAGCTCCTCGATAACCGGATCGAAACTTATCTGAACCGTGACTTTGTTGAGGCTCCTGTAATCTACACAAAAACACCACGATCCATCCTTCTTTATGACCAAAAGGATGTGGCCGGAATACGGCTGCAACTCGGATTTAATAATCCCCGCAGAGCATTTCGCCACCGCCTCCATTTCATCCTTCGTGAGTGATTATAACGATAGGCCGCATGCATACGTGAGTCGGCCCTGCAAGCGCGGAATCTGATGATCCAAGGTCGGCTCATGGAAGGCCCGACAATGGTTGAAGCACACCAAAACTCGATAGTAATAAGTCCACAGCCCCGATCATGAGCGGCCGAGCCAAGGCTCTTTAAATGGTCCGAGCAAGAATTTATCGCCCCTCCGCACCATAGAAGCCAACTCACGGAGCGCATGTACCGCGAAAGGAGAGATGGATCCCTTTACCCGACCGACGACCCCGCAGTCGAAACCCATAGACAACAAGTGCCCAATTTGTAGTCACGCCCCTAAGGTAGAGCCGAAACTCTTAATCAAGTCGACGCCGAGAGGAAAACGAGCAATCAATATGAAAATTGTGAGAGTTAAGTGTTAGTGGAACTGCCCGCAACGACCCCGCATGTCCACTCGCCCCATCGCCAAGCATCACCTTAAAGGATATGTTCGCCTCAATCGGCAGTCCAGTGCCGGGTCAGAAGTTTCCACAAAAAAAGGGTTTTGCACCATCGCCGATCATTACCAAAGAACGGACGACTCCCACCGCACCACGCAACTTCATCGTCGCGCCCATCAAACCCGTAGATGACAAATTCAATAATTGATGTCGTGTACCGCCGACTTTGATGCTCGCCGTGTCAACTGCAATGCTGGTTTCCGGAATTGTCCTCGTCCTCCCGCGTAGCCTCAATAATCACTTTCGTGAACTTCGCACGGCGCTATGGAGAGGCCCGAATCGCCTCACATCGAAACACTTGCGCCTTCGTGACGGTACTGGCCCGCCCGCATCCGTTAGTGCCTCGCTCGCTGGCGCGGTTCGAAAAAGAATCGCCGCGGCCGGGCTCGATTGGCGCTGACCGACGGTTGTTGCGCCCACGGGCGGGCATTGCGCCCAAAGTGGTGGTCGCCGGAATTATACCCGAATTTGGCGAGCGGGCTGGAAGCGCAGCCCCGACGATCGGCCGAGGCGGGCGCCGCTCGATGGCGGTGAAGGTCCGCGACTCGGCTGCATTCAGAATCGACGGCCACCGCCGAGGAACATACCCAGATATTGCCCGAGGAAGTGGATGGCGGCGAGCACCACGCGCCTCGAAAGCGCCAAATACTCATCGAAGATCCGCTTTGTCGCGCCACGCATGGCCTCATACACGCTTCGCCGTGGGATCACCAAACGCCGATCAATTCGCGAGAGTATCGCCCCACGAGATGTGCGGATCGCGCGAAGAACCTCTTGCGCCTGCAACATGGCATCGCCCATCATCCCAATCGCCGCCAGCCACACGATCCGATTGGGGTGTTATGGACCAAGAAGATCGCTCGCCCCGCCCAAGCCACGCCATCGATCGGCCATCAAAGCAAGCGGAGGTCGAAGTTTCGGGCCGGAAAATCATCGCTTAATGGCGCTTTAAGGCCCTGACGACGCAATACGGGGGTTACCGGACGTCCCCGCCCGCAATTGTCTTCAAGATTTCAAACATCGACTCAATCATCCAACTTAGAATCGCGGACGACATGGTACCTCAATATCCGCCGAGTTTTCTCGATCGATTCGAGACGCCCTTCTCCGGGTTCGACATCGGCACGGGCATGGGCGGTGGTCGACCAATTGTTACGAATGAACTCCAGCAGAAAACACAACACACACACACGCACTTCCTCAACGAGGACCACAGAGAATAAACTCGCCACAACCAACTTGGCCGCTAACTTACGAATGATAAAATCCTACCGCTTAGGAAAATAACAATATTTATACTCTCCTAACTAAGCCCATAATAAAGACCCAGCCCAATAACTCAATTAATAATAAAACTAAACCAAGAAAGAATTAACATAATTAAAAGACCCAACTAATTAAATCATCATTACAGCTGCTTCTTCCTTCTCTCGATACAAAATCAAGGGCACCTACCGAGTGCTATCATATTCATTCTCGAGAGCTCAAGCCATTTCACCATTCGCGCACGGATACAAGTGATTTTATCTCTCAAACGGCAGCTATGTCGCTACGATGTTCAATCCATCAACATCACCACGGAGAACATATATCATCTCCCCTATGAAGCTTGGGTACGAAAAGATCAACTACTCCTAAGTCGATGTTATCTTCGTAAGTGAATCCATGCTTGACATGTAGTTAGATGCTCCACATCATGTGAATTTTGGAGTGTTCTGAGCAGCTGTTCATGTCACAATCTAAAGCTCGGGTCATGCACTTGATTGTCGCTTTCAAACGACAAAGAAAGGATCTATGTCGGTTGAAGAATTTTTTCTAAAATGCGTATGCAGATAATCGAATGTGTGGCCAAATGATTTCGGATGATGAGCTCAGAACTACTTGCTTTTTCGGTTTTCGAATACGAAGCATTGGTTGTTAACATGATGCATAGAAATGATCTTCCCAATCTACATGAAGTACAATATGCTTTCCACATATGAGTTGCGATTGCAACAACAAAATTTTTCGTTTTACTCGATCCACCGCACATGTTACCCATCGTGGTCGTAAAAAGTTTTCAAACTGAAGTCGAGGTGGTTACTCACCGCCAGTAGTGGTTTCACCATGTGAGCCGTGGTGGTATTTCATCCGAAATCGTGGTAGTGGTATTCAAGGTGACGATTCTCCAAAGGAATCAGATGTCAACTATGCGGCAAAATGGTCATGTTGCTATCAAATGTTTTAAACGCTTTGATGTTCATTTTACAAGGCAGCTCCTCAAGCATATATTGCACCGGAAACCAAGAGAAAAGCAAGAGGGCGGGAAGTCATGTAGCTAATTTCACTCATGAAAGCAAACCACTAGACACCACTGGTATATTGATAGTGGAGCTACCACACATATCACAAACAAGATGCAAACCTTGATGTGAGCAATGACTACACCGTAATGAAAAGCTTGTGGTTGGCAACGGTAATTCTCTTCCCATTTCTTCAGCTTGGTTCATCTATGTTTTACCACACTCTTCACAAACACCTTTACTTCTAAACAACATCCTCTACGCTCCTAACATAACCAAAAATCTCATCAAGATTTCACAATCGACAAAAGATAATCGTGTTTTCATAGAGTTTAACTCCAATTTTGTTTTGTCAAGGACAATCAAACACACGAGATCCCATCAAGGGATCATTGTTCAAAGTGCTTGTACCACTGACTTGTCTCCTCTCTACACCAAGACCTCTGCTGTTACAAATAAACTTGGTTTACATTCCGATTCTATTCAAGTTTTTCTCCAATGTGCTCAAAGTGTACTAGTGACATAAAATCTCAAACTTGACCGCTTTAGATGTTCTACACAGTCCTTAGGACACCTCGGATCTAGTGTTTTAGCTCACATATGTACCAAGCTTAATATCTCGCTTAATTCAAAGATGTTGAATTTCCGTGAAGCATGCAAAGTAGGCAAGTTACACCAAAAGGCACACATTGAGCAAACCATCAAAACCACATCACCCTTCGAGTTAATTCACTTGACTTATGGGGACCAGCTTGCTTTCTTCAAATCAAGGGTATCTATACTACATCATCTTTTAGATGATTTTACTAGATACACTTGGATTTACCCCTGCCTCTTAAGTCACAAACAACATCCACCGTCAAAACTTCATAACCATGATTCAATACCAATTTTCACCACTATAAAGAAATTTCAACTGATTGGGGGTGAGTTTAGCCTCTAGTTAATCATCTTCTAACTCTTGTTATACACTTTCAACATCCATGTCCATATATCCATACTCAAAGCGGAAGAGTTGAGAGAAAACATCAACATATCGTTGATATAGTCTTACTCTTCTAGCTCGCCTCAACTTCCTTCGTGATATTGGTGGGATGCCTTTCACAGCCTACTTTTCTCATCAATAGACTCCCACTCCAACTCTAAACATGTTCTCACCCTTTCATGCATTGTTTCAAAAGTTCCGCACTACTCAACACTTCGAGTGTTTGGTTGTGCGTGTTGCTTTACCTCAAACCATATAACCAAAGATAAACTTCGCTTAGATCAACGAAATGCATATTTCTAGCTATAGTGATTGTCATAAAGGGTACAAATGCCTCGATCCTACAAAGAGAATCTATATAGTCGACATTGAATTTCAATGAACATGAATTTCCTTATACATCTCTTTTTCAAAGTACGCCTAAGTCATCCATACCATTATCTCCACAAAATCACTGCATGCAATTTTACCTACTCCTGAATCACTGCTCATTCTCTTAGTCCCATTACACCTCATAATACCACCTCTTCGCTCACTGCTCGCTTTCACCCATTAGAGATACCATCTCTCATTCTACTGCTCGCTTTCACCCATCCCTCTAACTGAGTCATCCTCACATAGCTCTTCCTCTCTTATTTTGCCACATGGGACATCTTCTATATCAGCGCAATCGTCAACCCCTATTCTCCCTACCTCTGAGCCAATTACTCATTCCCAACCTATATCATCTCAGCCTTCCCTCACATCATCACAATAATCTCCAGATTCTCCACAACTACCTATTCCCACAAATACTCATCACATGGTTACCCGAGCCAAACACGGCATTTTCAAGCCAAAAAGTTATGTGGCTCAACAAGGTTTTGAACCGTAGACATTGATCGTGATTGTTGGGCGTGATAATGAAACTTTGACAACGATGATTGTTGCAAAGTTACCCGAGTTACCCACGCTCATCAAGAAGCACTTGCAAATCTCGATCGGTTTGCGCCATGGATAAAGAATTGCAAGCACTTAATATCAAAGGTACATGGCTTCTCATTCCACCATCGCCCACGCATGAGGTTATCGAATAAATGGATCTTCCGGTTAAACGCTGTTCATCGGAGAATTGATGTCGAAAGCAAGACTTGTAGCTCGTGGTTTCGAGCAACTTGTCGGGATTGATTTCCTTGAGGTATTTAGTCCAGCTTGTCAAAGCCACCACTATCGATTAGTTCTTGCTCTTGCTGCAACTAGAGGTTGGTCAATCCAGAATCGACATAAATAATGCCTTTTAATGGCGATCCGGAGGATACTATATATATGGCTCAACCAAAGGGGTTTGAGGACCCTAAACATCCCGAGTATGTTTGCAAACCCAAGAAATCGCAGTATGGATTACTGCAAGCCCTTGGCATGGTATGACAAGCTCGACAATGTCTCACTCACTTGATTCCATCGATCTACATCTCGACTTCTCCTTGTTTCACGACGTGAGAATGGTGTGCTCACGATTATATTGATATATGTGGACGACATCTTAATCATCGGTGATAGTAAGGATGATATTCTTAAGCTTATCAACGCTCAGCATGATAAGTTTGCTTTGACAAGCCTAGGTGATGTTCATTATTTTCGATTTGAGGTATTTCAACCAACTCATCATACAAGGTGTCGCAAACCAAGTATTTGAAGAGCTTACGCTAAAAATTAAAATGAGCAATTGTCATCCATGCTCTACTCCTATGACTCTGGTTACAAAGCTCACCAAATTCGATGGAAATTGTTTCACAAATCTCACTTTATACGAAGCACGGTTGGCGATTGCAAGATCTTACTCACACGCTGGCTCGATATTGCCTTCATTGTTAATAAGCTCACCAAGATTCGCAAAATCCTACACACAACCATCAGGCAAAGATGCAAACGCTACTTAGATATCTCAAAGGAACTAAGAATATGGTGCTCCACTTCACACCTTCTTCTTCTCATCATCTTGTGGGTTTTTCCGACGACTATGCCAGTTGTATTGATGATAGGAGATCGACGTGAGGGCAATGTATGTACTATGGTGAAAACTTGGTTTCGTGGAGCTCTAAGAAACAACATATTGTCTCTCGCAGCAGCACAGAATCAGAATACCGCCGCCGCCAATGCTGCATCTCAAGTCGTTTGGTTAAATTCTTTTGTGCGTAGCTTGGCATAAAGCTTTCTTCCCACATCACTTATGGCGTGACAACCCAAAGTGCCGTTGCTTTAGCTTCTAATCCGTATTCCATGCTCGCACAAAACACATTGAAGTTGATGTGCATTTCGTCCGTGAAAAGGTGCAAGAGAAGTTTCTTGATGTTGGTCATGTCCCGCCTCTTGACCAAATAGCCGATATATTTACTAAACCGCTTCTTTGAGCCTCGCTCGCAATCTACGCAATAAACTACAGTTGTATCCAAGAGAAGATCATGGGTGATGAAGGATATCTTTTCTGATGTATGTTAAGATATTTGTTTTCTGTTTAGTTTCTATTGTTGACTATGTGCATGTTTAGGTAGTTATGCTGAGTCAGCATTAGTTGTTACGGTTAGTTTGTTAGCTTAGTAACAGCTTTCTGTTTTATACCTTTGTATATATAGGAGTGTAATCCTTTCATTTTACATCTTCAATATATCAAATCACAAGTTCTTCATCCCTTTGTCTCATGCAAATGTATACGTAGCTTCTTTGATTTACTTTCAATACGGCAGAATCTAGCTAGAGCTCACCATTTTCATGGAGTTCATCAATTTTTACAGTTAAATATATTATATACATACATTTGTTCAGGAGTTACTGCATTTATGATCCTAAAACAAAAAACAAGCTTTCTGGTATTTTATGGCGATTTATGAAGTATACGAGGAAAATGAAGTAGAGCTAAGACTCAATAACATAGTAAAGTGAAGTATTATAGCAAATAATACCGTATGCTCCAAAATGAATTGTTTCTAGATACAAAAGAGGGCGAGGTCCATAGATGATAGACCTAACCATTAATGAACTGGTAAAAAGTATGGCCACACTGATCACCGTAAATGATTTTAATTATTCCAAATTTTACCACATGAATTTAGGGCTGTCTAGTTAGCTCAATCCAAGTTTTTGGTGTCTTTCAATTTTCGAGAAAAGCACTGTTCAAAACTGCCGAGGCAGTGGTAGAGTTGTTAGCAAAATTTCATCACTCATAAACCACTTAGAATTTTTATTCACGATTTGAACCCACTGAAACTAGACACAAAGAGCCTCTTCGGGCACCAATTTCATAATTAGAGGAGCAATAGAGTTATGTGAAGTGCAACAACTAAGGCATCTTAATGGGACACCAGCGTCCAGGTCAAAGGATGCGAGACTGGCAGAGATAGGAAAGAGAAACATATTACATATCTGCGGCGGATGAGAGACTGCAGCGGCAGCAGTGACGACCTTATGACTGGACGGCTGGTTGAGTAGCTTTAGGGCTTTTGATTTGAATTGTATGGTAGATTAGAGAATAGAGATTGGGTAGGAGTTAGGAACCGTAGGATGGAATCTCAGATCTGGAATTTTGATAGCTTTTGCTTTTTTTCTTTAAGTTTTTTTTTTATTATTATTATTATTATTATTATTTATCATTTATCATTTATCATTTATCATTTATATAATATGTGAATAATTGATATATATACTAATCATATTATGTCCCAATTTGTATATATATTAATCATATACAAATCTGATAAATCTGTGTGCGTTAGTATGCGAGATTTAGAGAAAGCAGTAAAGAACACATGAGTTTTTACGTGGTTCGATCAAGAATCGATCTACGTCCACGGAGGTGATGATCCTCAAGATGTTCACTATAATTGTATTATAATGGGCATCTCCGTGAGCTCTAGTATTCAGTAATTTGCTAACCTTTCTCTCGAATCTAACTCCTATTTATACTTAAACGTAGACCTTGTAACTAATCCTCGATTGGCGGCTCACGATCCTTCCAGAATCGACCATGATCTTCACCATAATTGCCCATGATTTCCACCGTTACTCCATCATCTTCGCCTCGACCGCCTTTAATTACGGTTTTGATTAGGGTTTAGAGGTCAGGCTTCGGCAGAACCGAGTAGGCAGCCTTAGGTCGCCCACTGCTTGGGCACGCTAGTGGCCCGAGAGGTTGGGCCATATCCTATCATAGCCCCCAAAAAGTCGAGGAATAGCCATGCCGAGCCGAAGTGGAGAATGTGCTTTGCCGAGGCGGGATGTTGCTCGGTGAAGTTGTTGTCAAGGTGCCGTCTGCTGACGCGAGGTCGGATCCGACGATCCGGTCCGAACCGAGTTAAGCGATCCGCTTTTCGACTTGCATACCATCGAGGACCGAATCGACTTGGGTGATTCGTCGAGTCCGGATTGACTTAGACGACGTGCCGAGGTGGTCGGAGTCTGGATTGACTTAGACGACGTGCCGAGGTGGTTGACTGACCTAGAGGCAGAACATCTTCATAAAATAAGAGGGCACCGAGATCCGGAGTCAGTCGTCTGACGTTGGACGGCGATGTCCGTTGAGAGGACGATGCCGAGGTCCGGAGTCAGTTGTCTGACGTTGGACGGCGATGTCCGTTGAGAGGACGATGCCGAGGTCCGAGTCGCTGTTCGACGCTGGACGCGCGCGTCCGCTGAGAGGACGACGCCGAGGTCCGGAGTCGCTTGTCCGACGCTGACGGTGATATCCGCTGAGAGGACGATGCCGAGGTCCCAAGTCGCTGTCGACGCTGACGGCGATGTCCGCTGAGAGGACGATGCCGAGGTCCGGAGTCGCTTGTCGACGCTGACGGCGATGTCCGCTGAGAGACGATGCGAGGTCCGAGTCGGTTGTTCGACGTTGACGGCGATGTCCGCTGAGAGGGCGATGCCGAGGTCCGTAGTCGCTGTTCGACGCTGACGGCGATGTCCGCTGAAGGACGATGCAAGGTCCGGAGTCGCTTGTTCGACGCTGACGGCGATGTCCGTTGAGAGGACGACGCCGAGGTCCGGATTGGCTCGGCTTCGTCCTGCCGAGGTGTTCTGCCGAAGTCGAGTATGTGACTTCGCCGAGGCGGCGGCTCGGAAGCGGCGGCAAGAAGACCGGCCTCGATGGCGGCCGAGGCGGTGAAAGCCGAGGGCGAGGCCGAGGCAAGGTCGCCCCTGAGGACCGAGGCGAAGGGAGCCAGGTATCGAGAGGCCGAGATGGCAAAGGCCGAGACGAGGTCGACCTGCGGAGGGCGAGGGCCGAAGGTAGCCATGTATCGGGAAGCCGAGATGGCGAAGGCCGAGGCGAGGTCGACTGCGGAGGCGAGGGTCAAGGTCGGGTCGAACTCGCCTAAGATCGCGGCTGCTCAAAGAACCTCTCGAGTAGGTTGTGACGACGCCGATCGAATAGGAGGTACAAGTTCATCCCGGTATTTATCGCACCGGAGATTTTGTTCGAACCGGTGTAGCTTGGTGAGTCGTGGCGGAGTGGAGCTCGGAAGCCCGAATAAGTTTGTATATAGCTAGACTTTGTATGTAGTCGTAAATGTATTTAGACTGCTCAAGTGTATGTTTTCCCTCGAGAGGTACAAACATAGCTTAGGACTTCGCTTTGGTCGAAATGTATTTAGACCGCATACGTATGTATATCTTCCCAAATAAAGGGGTATAAACGAGCTCGGAAGCCCGGTTGAGTCAGTATATGACTGAACTCGGTTTGTAGTCGTTAATGCATTTAGACTGTGTACCAGAGTGCATATCTTCCCAAATGAAGGAGTATAAGTTGGCGAGATCGGTCTGGATGTCGCGTGCATATAGACGTCCAACTTAATGGGTAATCTGTATGCTTTGCATGTAGACGTTCAACTTAATGAGTAGTCTGTATGCGTACCCTACTTAGTGGGATTTTCATCTTCGTAAGGACGTCCCCTTGTGAAGGTTTAAATGTGGTATATCCAAGCAGATGTTCATATATGTATAAGACGAGGCGAAGTGAAATATTTAAATCAGAAAAACAAATGTTTTATTGAGAAGTAAATAACATCGCGCTTCGGCAAGATAATAAAAGTACTAACATGATGCTGATCTGAAATCTAAGCTATGTAAAGTACCTCTTTAAATGAGTGACATGCTAGGCCCGGGGTATAAGTGCACCGGGTAGGTGAGCAAGCTTATAGACCCCTTTGTCGAGGTCCTCGTGGACGTGGTACGGGCTTTCCCATGTCGGGTCCAGTTTGTTGAGGCGCTCGGCTTTGCCGGCTTCGTTGTTCCCAAGGACGAGGTCGAGTGTGGAGGTTTTCACCCTCTCGTCGTACCTAGGGGCAGTCCGGTGATGGCGTAGACTTGCTCCATTGTGTTGGGGCGCCGCCTTCTTCATCGCCGGAGCATGTCGTCGCCGAGGTCGGCCCGCAGCTATCGCCACCTCCGCTCTTTCTTCTGCGTTCCTTGTTCCACGGCCAGTCGGCCGAGGTACTTCTTGAGCTGCTTCTTTAACGAGCTCGCTATCTCCGAGCTCAAATCCTCGCAGCTGTCGGTATCGTGACCATACCCCGGTGGTAGTCACAATATTTGTCTGTCGACCTCTTCTCGATCCTCCCTTCATGGGAGCGGCCTCGGAAGAGCTCGCGTGGAGCTCGAATATCTCCGCCTGATTTGAATAGGCGAGGCGCGTTGCCGCTGTGGTTTGGCCGAGGTCCGAGCCCGACCCACGGGGCCCTTCTTGATCCTCTCGAACGCACTTCGGCGATCAGCACCGCCTCGGTCTTCGGGCTTCTTCTCTCCGCTCATCCCGCATCTCTTTCTTTCGATCCGACTCGTCCCTTGACGGTTGTCGACTGTGGTCCGAGGCGACTAGCCGTCTTCGGCTTTTCACGGTGATCTCTTTATTCGCCACGGGTCGGATCCCGCTCTCGAATGCGTTGATGATGTAGAGATCGTTACTCATCTATTTTGAGAGATTCCTTGATGAACCTTGAGACGAAGTTTGACATCGTCTCGCCCCGCCTCGCGGATTGTGAGCAGTCGGACGAAGGTCGCCGAGACGGCATCTTTTGGTAAAACGCCATTCGAACCGATCCATGAGGTCTTTGAAGCAATGGATGCTGTTCACGGCGAGGTGAACCAACGCCGAGCGTTGGAGATCAGCACCTGGGAAGACCTTACATGTGGAAATCTTCCATCCTCGTTTGCCATGTTAGTGGTATAGCAAATAGGAAGTCGAAGGATCTCCAAGGCCATCGTATGCAGCGATATTTGAGCACGGTATCGCTGTGGCAGGGTGTATCCAATCTCCTCGAGAAAGGAGAGATAATCCGTCTGCGCGGTCGAATCCGGGAGCTCGTTGCCATCTCTCTCCTGGAGGAGGGGAGATCGATAGCGGCGTCCGCCGTCTCCGGGGGAGTTCGACCGCCTTTCCTCTCTTCTTTCCCGCCCATACATGGGCATTACGCCGAAAGGGGAACGACTGTGGATGGTATGAGGTGAATGAACTCGGGTATTGGGCGGTCATTGTGCGCGGTGAACGTTGATTGTTTCAAGAGGTGAACGACCTCGGCCGCTCAGAATCACCAATTCGGGCACTCTTGAGGCCCGCCCGCTTGTCCTCCTGGTTGAGGAAACTCGGAATTGATTGAGGTTGGCATTGAGGAATTCGACACCGCTGACCGAGGACTCGGGAGCGGTGAACCTCCTGCTCACCAGATCGAGGTCGGCATCTTCCTCCTCATTGGGCGACCATCCCGGGGTGTATGGAAGCATTCTCCATGTAGCCCTCGTGTGTATGATCGCTGGTGGCGTCCGCGATCCCCTTTCCCGACGCGTGTGACTACCGATCGTCCTCTCACGACGGTTGTTACCGACATCACCGGCAAGATTTATGCTTACACGCTTCTTGCCATTAAATTGTAAAAACACAGCTTTTTGTTCGAAAAGGAAAAAGAGTGTTCCCACAGACGGCGCCAATGATAAATCTGTGTACGTTAGTATGCGAGATTTAGAGAAAGTAGTAAAGAACACATGAGTTTTTACGTGGTTCGATCAAGAATCAGATCTACGTCCACGGAGGTGATGATCCTACAGATGTTCACTATAATTGTATTACAATGAGTATCTCCGTGAGCTCTAGTGTTCAAGAATTTGCTAACCTTTTCTCCTTCAATCTAACTCCTATTTATACTTAAACGTAGACCTTGTAATGAATCCCTTGATTGGCGGGCTCACGATCCTTCAGAATCGACCATGATCTTCACCATAATTGCCCATGATTTCCACCGCTACTCCATCATCTTCTCTCTGACTCCATCTTTAATTAGGGTTTTGATTAGGTTTAGAGGTCAGGTTTCATGTAACCGAGTAGGGCGCCTTAGGTCGCCCACTGTTTGGGCCTGCTAGTGGGCCCGAGAGGTTGGGCCATATCCTATCAAAATCATAATTATATATTTGATATATATACTAATCATATTATTTATTATGTTCCCAAAGTGATATATATATTAATCATATACAAATCGTAATTATAGATATATATTGTTCATATTATTTATTATGATCCCAATGATATTTATATATTAATTATATACTAATCGTAATTATAGACATATATACTTTTGAAGATGTGTATATCAATGCATAACAATAAAGCGTAGATTTAGTAAAATAGCATTAATAATATATCAAGATATTTATAGTATTTTTGATATATATATATATATATATATATATATATATATAGGATATATATCATATAAGAATGGTAAATGTTGTGAGAAATAGGAATAAATCCGTCCATTTATCTCAATTAATCGATGATTCAGATTTAATATAAGTGTGCTAAACTTACTAATAAATATGCTATAATTACGAGTTTACATAAATCATAAGAAGGACAATTTCAGAATCCAATCATTATATAAACGGTTATTACCTAAAATTAAGGATCTATAAATCTTCTATTTATGGAGTAGTGTATTTGATATATCTATTATGCAAGATGAAGACTATTCATTACAAGAAAATCTACATATTTGCGTAGCTTGATAATTATCATCCGCTTTTATATCCATGGAGCAATGAGGTAATTTTTTGTAACTCTTCATTTTTTTTCGATTTATTGGTGTTGCACATTTAATGTGTATGTATTGCATATTAGTATATAATCGTTGTATTGGTTTTGTAACTTTTCATTTTTTAATACTGTATTGCATTGTTGATAAAACTATTTCATTGTTGTATAAAACTATAGCACCGTATTTCTCATTGCCGCATTATAAATATATATTAAATGGTTATCTTATTATCCCTAATTTTAATCGTGTTTTATCCATGGAACAACAAGGTAATTAGTCGTTAATGTATATTGTATCATTGTTCTTGATTGATTTTAGTTGCACATGTATTGTATGTTTGTTGACCGTTAATCTATTCATGTTGCACTTATATTATATTTTCTTTCCAACGATTTTCCTCAGATTGCATATTTGTTGTTTGTCGATAAAAAATGTGAGTAGTTTTTATATGTACTGCGTTATGCCTTGTATGATACATGAGTTTTTTAAAATTGATTGTTTTCGTTATTAATTTTCCCGTCGATCTCTTAGTTTTTTATTTTAAGTTCTATATTTTTAAACATAGGATGTTGATTTCGATTTTTATTTGTTTGTTAGTTTCGTTCTCACCGTAATTCTATATATCGCATTGTTGGATAAATCTCACAAGACTCTGTATTTATCATTGCCGCACAAAAATATATATTAAATGGCAATCTTATTATCCCTTTATATATCGTGTATATCGTTTATTACATTTTTAATGTATTTTATTGCATTCACATGAATTACCTTTGCATAATTATTATTTATTATTATTTCACAATGATGTTGAAGTACGCAGGAAATTCGATGAACTTATTATCCCGAATTCTCCTCACGAGATGAAACCATATGTGGAAAGGTATTTAATACCTTAAATGAGGGTGAAAAGTTTTATCGTGAGTATGGTGTTGCATGCGGCTTTGGAACGCCAGATGGCAACTTTAGTCAAATACTGACGACGATACTATAGTTTGGCGTTATATCGCTTATAATAAAGAGGTGTCAAAAACCGGTTGATAATTCTCCAAGCAATTCACATACTATTATTACAAAACGGAGGAGGATGTCGACAAGGTCGGGATGTAGGCGCGTGTTGCATTCCGCTTAGATCCGTGTAGGCTATGTTGTATCAATGTTTATAGAGGCGCACAATCATGGTATCGATGGTTACAAACATCTAATGAAGTGTAATAGAAAGATTAGTGCTGCACATGAGATGATGATTGCAAAATTCGTAGGGCTTAATATTGGACCTATCGCTCATATCGACTTTTAAAGAGCTTGTTGGAACTTTTGAGGATGTTGGTTGTACTGCTGTTGAATTCAAGAATTATGCACGTGATATGAGAGCGTTCTCTAATGGTGTTGATGCGGAGATTTTGTTGCAGAAGTTGGAACGCAAACGTGAGTTTTGTATTGGATTTAAGTTTGAGTATCAACAAGATGAATGGAATCAAGTTAAGAGCCTTTTCTGGGCTGACTCTTTGTCTATTGTAAATTACCATATTTTTGGTGAAGCTGTGTCATTTGATGCCACTTATTCGACTAACAGGTAAGTTATATTTAATGTTTTTTTAACTGTCAAATTACACGTCCAATATTATTTTGGAAGGAAATCTTTTGTATTATTGTTTCAACTGTTTATGTGCTACATATTTACAACATTGTGCTAAGATTTTATAACGTTATGCTATGTTTTTTGATGTCAATGTTAGATGTTTTAATATCACTGCAGATTACTTTTAACCTGATATTGTGTAACAGTTATGTGCTACAATATAACCCTTATGTTCTATATGTAGGCAATTAACGTAGATTATTTACTAACAAACTGACATCATATATTAGATATTATATAGTTAATATCAATTTTGAAACATATTTACAACTTCGTGCTAAGAATTTAAAACGTTATGCTATGTGTTTAGACGTCAAAGTTTGATGTTTTAATGCCAATGTTATTCTTTTTTGCATTTGATAATGTGTGATGTCTTTTATTAATTATAGTTGTCTTAAAGTATGATTAATAAGCCTTTGCAAATATTATTTATAATATAGATTAAGAAATTAACATCTTTTTTTGATATAACTGTATAAAATGATATTTGCGTCTGCTCACGGTAAAGATAATCACGGTAAGTGTGTGACATTTGGAGTTGGCTTGTTAACTAGGGAAGACTTTGAATCATATTCATGGTTGCTTACAAAATTTGTGGAGTGTATGAATTTTCCTCCGAAAATGATGATAACGGACGAGGACCCATTGAAGAAGGCTATTGCGTAGTTCTTCCGGACACCGCATATAGATTTTGTATGTGGCATATTATGCTAAAAGTTGCCGAGAAAGTTCCATCAAGATTGAATGATGATCCCGATTTCAAACAAAATTTAACAACATTGCTTGGTCGAGATCAATGAACCGACAAGATTTGATCAACTATGGAATGATTTTGTCAACGATTATGGATTGTCTTCTCATAAATGGTTTGGTAAGATGTTTTCGTTATGCTCATATCGATTCCGGCTTATTTTCGCGATTGTGAGATGAGTGGTTTATTTAAAACTACATCTCTTTTTGAGAGCGAAATGTTTCTTCCAGCGGTATCTCAATGCCAACGATTTAGCTGAATTATATATTCATTTCGAAGTGCTCTAGATGCTCAACGCAATACACATGATCAATTCATTACAAAGATGAAACAGTATACCGATCTCAAGATGCATTTTCCTATCGAACGTCATGCGCCTCTATATATACGCATAATATATTCTTGAAGGTTCATTTGAGATTGAAGTTGTTGTTCATGAGTGTCGATATTGTCTATGATTGATCAATCTAAGTTGACAAGTTATTCGCTTGTTGATAACGATGGATGCATATTTGAAGTAGTTCGTATTGTTTGAGAGGACTCCATATCGTGCTCATGCAAGTATTACACACGCATGGCTTGTTGTGCGATCATATTTTTTGATGATGTTGAACATGAATGTGAAAGAAATACCGAAAAATATATCGCAAGAGGTGGACAAAGTATGCATGTTCGATGTTATTAGGAACGTAACAACAATCGGTATTCGGATGGTAGTGGGAATAACGATTTGTTCTTCGAGGCTTGTAAATGCATCGATTGGTTGATGGTGATCCCAAACGCATAAGCGAGCTGTTGGTTATATTTAAGGAAGCATCCATAAAATTTTCGTTGGTGTGCATCACGAGGCGGAAAATCCAAAATGCTATGTTTGAGCAAGATATAGTTCATCTAAACCATCAACTGTTAGATTACTTCCGCCTCCCGTAGTGAGTACTAAAGGCAAGCAACAGAAAAAATCAAATAGGGAGAAGGCTATAGAAGGCTGCAAGCAAGTCAAGAGGAAATGTCGAATGTAATACTTTAACGAATCATGATTCTAGAATTGCCTAATAACAACAAATCTTAGATTTGTTTAGTATTGATATCCGTTGAATAATTGATACATTTTATGCTTATTCCGTTTTGTTACATTTTATGATTATTCAATTATTTTATGCCGTTTTGATATATTTTGTATTTTTCATTATTTGATTTAATTTTAAAATCATGTATGATTGATGCTAACAATCTTTACATAAAATTTATAATTCAGATATGACACACATATTTTAGGATATGCTAGAATATAATATTACACACGTTATTCGAAAATTTGTATATCTTCAAATTATACCGACATAACATATGCTACATATACTAATTATATGCTACATATAGGTCTTTTATGTGCTACATCTTATAGTTATCTGCTTCAATATTTCAATATAATTGTGCTACATATATTTATATAATGTGCTATATACATGCAGTAAATATGCAATTACACCTAGAAACCGGTTTAGGAACCGTTTAGGAAATGAGCGTATATGCTACATCTTATACTCGTGTTTGGACAATGTATTACACCAATGTATATTTTCATTTTTTATAGGATATGTCACACATATATGAACTTATGCTACATCAATGTATTACACCCATTAGTATTCAATTAATATATATCATGTTTACCTTGTTTTGGGACAAATGTCATATAATATTAATAAAGTGTGCAACATATAAATTTGTTCATTGTTTAAGATTGTGTATCATAGATTATATTATTCATTAAATATGTCGATCATGTTGTATATTGATCACCGTTTAATAAACAATGCGCGTTCGAACAAGTTAAAACATAAACATAAAAATCTGCATAGACAAGGCTAAACATTGAATGAGCAGTTTACTACATATATTATAAAAATTAGAACCATATCATATACCATAAAAACTTTCAACATATCAATCGATTGCATTTGTTCAATGTTATAAATAAACCAAAATCAAAAACAACCATCCAAGTTTCATACCGTGGTTTTAATGTAGCTATGAAAAAAATCAACCCAATAACATTGTTTCTACTTTCATATCTGTTCCAAAGTCACTTCACGGTAAAAATTTCCGCACAAGACATTATTGTATCCTTCACTATATTATGCTCCCAACTAATCATTTACGCACATGATCGGACCGCATGGTTAACAATTGTTTGTGAGGATTTGTTGTAATTCCACCACCCATTTTCTAGAAACATCGCCTATGAATGTCTCAAGATGTCGCAACAAATATACTCATTTGTCCATTGAATTTCTTTTGTCTCCCATCTTATTGTTGGTATTTCAAAGTGACCTCTTTCCACAATTTTAGCTTTTGAGCATTCTCTGTAACTCGGATATTCGGATAATATATCACGCTAAAATAAAAAAAAAAAAAAAATGTTAATAAGTATGAAACATATCATATTAATTTTTTATGAATAAATATAATGAAATATAATGTACACCATACCAAATTAGTAAGTAAATCATCATATTTTTGATCGACATTCACTTGTAGCATCATTCATACTATCAAGCACAAATTTTTTACCACACTTCACATCAATGCATATTGTAAAGTATTTCCTGCTCCTGTATATAGGAAAGAAAAACTACAAATAGAAAATTTAGTATTATATTTCATTGATTTAAATAGAATCCTAAATAGTGATATATTAAACATAACTTACGATATCAATTTCATTTAATTTGATGTGTGGGTTGCTCTCCAACTCAGCAGTAATATTCTCAAAAAACGTATCCCTTCTAACATTGTGAGAAAGATCTCTTGCTACCGGTCGTCCGCTCTATGTATAAAACAAAAGCATATTATTAGAGTAAAAGTAATTGATCGCCAGTAACAACAATTCTTGTACCTCTTCTGTAATGCATGTATATAGCACATTATTTTACTACATATAGCACATATCATGATATATGTAGCACGTAATATTATAATATTATTATACACGCACATTAATCACCTATATGAAACACATAGATAATATATATAGCACGATAATATGTTAGTGTAAATATGTATAGCATGTAGGTAGCACATTATTTTACCACATGTAGCACATAACGATTATCGTAGCACATTAATATTATAATGGTATTAAAATTGCACTTTAATCACCTATATATAGCACATAAATAGTATATGTATCACATGTTATGACAAAGGCTAGTGATGAATAGGTGTAATATGAATATGCACGTGACAAAGATCTCTTGCCACAATTGCGTCAAGATATTTATAAAGCAAAAGCATAGTCTTAGGAGTAAAAGTAATTGTTCGTAAAGAACAATTCTTGAATACTGTGTTTATATGATATGTTTTATATGTGCAATCATTTTTCAACTATATGCTACATATATTCTTAAATGTGCTATAATTGTAAGTATAATTGATTTACTTTACATTTATTCCTAATTTGATACGTTAGTATATAGACAATCATAGCATCATTCAATACATACGGATGTTACATAAATATAAAGATGTTGAATATTAAAAATTTGAATATTAGAATGTTTAGTAAACTTACACCAACAAAGTGCTTGCAAAAATCTTCTAGGTGATCCATCACCAAGAAACTTTTCCATATTATTGAGCATTACACACCATGCGTCTACTACACCAACTCCTATAATGCTTTCTTTGGCCAACGTAGACATATGCTTTCTTGTTAGTTCTATGTCTCCATGAGCAAACATAGTTTCTTCCCTAATGTTAACAAAATATTAAAATCATTTTTCAATTAAACAATGCTACAAAGGTGATAGAGTCGAATTACTCATACTCATTAGGTGTAGAGTTGTAGAGCGCATAAATCCCACACTTTAATTCTTTTTTCGTGAGGCTCTTGCATACGTTGATCTTTCTTATCAAAAATGGTGATTTTAAAGCCAAAGGCTTATTCGAAACACTCGTGCTTCTTCGCTTTTTGTTTGCTGCAACCGTCACTGTATGTGAAATCTACAAGCATATTTAAATCCATTAAGACAATATTAAAAAAAAATATTCAATACAAATATTACATAAAAGAAACAATAATTGCATATTGTACCCCATACTTGCAATATTTGTGGTACAATATGCAATATAATTACATAATTACATAATTGCATCTCAGATGAGATAATATAAGTACATCTTGTACCACATAATCGCAATATAATATCTTTAATAATGTACCACAAAATATATCTACTGATCGCAACACATCATTGCAACAAAATATATCTACTGATCGCAACACATCATTGCTTCAAAATACAACTACTGATCGCAACGCATCATTCCAACAAAATATAACTACTGATTGCACCACATCATTGTCTCAAAATATAAATCTGATCGCACCACATCATTGCAACAAAATACAAATGAATAATGCACAACAAGACATTGCAACAAAATATAACTAAAGACATTAATATTACTTCCAAATATCATTACTAGACTTCTTGTTTAAGCTACTACAACCCAAATCGAAACTAGTAAACTACATGATCGCACACATCATTGCAACAAAATATAACTAAAGACGCACAACAACATTGCAACAAAATATAATTACGTACATTAGTATTACTTTCAAATATCATTAATAGACCGCTTGTTTAAGCTTAGTATAACCAATCGAATCTAGTTTTCTTTTTCCTTTGTATGAAACAACAACCTTCCTTTGTTCAACTACAGTTGGTCCAAGAGGTTCTCTCAAGGTTGGGTCAATTGTAGTGTCTGCTCCAACTCCTTGTACCTCATCAACAATACACATGCATAAAGAAATAATAGTGGCAATGTAATATTTTAAAAATAGTGTGAAGTAATATATATAACACACAACAAATATTTAGGTCAATAGTAGTTGCATAAAACCAAAAAACTTGACGTAATACTATTGTATTTAAAACAAGGACCTTGGAAATATCAACGTGGTTCAACCAATGATGTGATATTGCCCGAGTGTTTGTATCAACAACTTCGTGTGATGAACAAACTGTTAATATGGAATAATATATGTACGTAATACCATCTAATATGTATTAATAACCGAGATAAAAGCAAGAACATATGATGAGCGTACATAGGTATTGTGCAACATTGTTTTAGTTAATATCTATACATAGTTAATGCCATGTGCAACATTACATAAGACAATGAAATTATCAGTTATTTTTGTGACAAAGATGTTATTGTATTTAACAACATGCTCTTGAAAATAACAACACAGTGGTTCAACAGTCGTCTTGATATTCTCCGACGATTAGCTATTTCAACCCCATTGGGTTTTACGCAAGCTGTTAACATATAATAATAAATGTATTAAATATCATCTTATATGAACTAATAACCGCTTAATAAAGAGTCAATAATTATGTACGTACATTAAGGCGCTTTATGTGCTACATGTAGTCTCTTGCGATTGCAACAATAAATAACGATATGACGTTAACGATTAACTGTTTAGATAATGTTATTTTATTTAAAAAATATTCGGAACTTAAAGAAAAGAATTTTATGTGATACATATAGCCTTGGGCGGGTTAATGTTGATTTGATATTGTCCAGGATAAGCTCTATTAACCCCATGATAATAATTATCAACATACATGGAATATATGCTACAACATTACGATTATATGCTACATATGGGCAATTTTGTGCAATGTTTACTAACAAGCGATATCATATGTTAGAAATTAAGTAGTAAATATAAGTTGTGCAAGGGTTGTTAAAGCACTCGAATATCGACCACAATACTAACCTCTGTTTGTAGACTTGCAACAATATTGTCTACAATACTTGTTGCATCATTACCAACACCTTCGTCATCGACCCCCACACTGCCGCTTTTTAAAATGAGTTATTCAAAGAAATATACAATAAATATTATAAATAGCATTTCATTTTTTAAAAGTAATACTTTACCTCTACTTCTTCATGCACTGAAATACCAACATTTTTTTCCACCTAACGTGGTGTGCTCCACAGTTGAGTTAGTCCAAAACTAAAGGATGGCGTATCTTCAAGCTTGCTCATGTATGCATCTCTTTGTGCAACAGCTGAATCTACATCATCCCACAGTTTTTGAACATCTATGTTATTCCAAAAACCATCATCTTCTTCTGTATTGTCTTGTGTTTGACCGACTTTTCTTTGAGAAAGCAGAGAGAGTCGTACATGATATGGACTTGAAAGCTGTTTCTATTGTCCGCTGAAACGAACGAGAAACAGCTATTTCTCTTGGTGCCGACTCTATAATCTTCATCATGTCATTGTAAGTGTGCAAATCTTCTTTGCAATGGTCAAAACCTCGATATTCGACTCACAACATTGCCAACGGCATTACCTAAATCTACAACTTCATTACCTTCATCGTTGAACTCAATCGGTGGATTTGGATATCCGTCTCCAAAACCCCTTTAATTTCTAAAGCTCGTTTTCTCAAAAATTGGTACTCGCTTACCTATTATAGCGTAATGCCTTAGCACGATTGCATTTTATACACAACCTTATCAACATAAAAATCATGAGAATAAAGTAATAGTTCGATAAACAAAATTGTATTCATACAAGAATAATAAATCATTAAATAAAATAAGTTTATTACCATCAAGAATAACAGTGGTCCAACAAAATATGAAGCTTTCTTTTCCACCCAGTATGTCTTGTGCTCAATCAGACTCCTGATTACATACTCACTTTAATTCCATTTTTACTTGACCAATGTTTTCCAAACAATTGAGTATATACGGAATAATATACCCATTGCCAGTGCTCTCCATGAATGAGGACTGTACAGCAATCATAAAATGACGCTTAAACCAATCCCCCCCATCTTCACAGCTCAACAAAGCATCATGTAACTTCTGAACAGAAACTCTATGCCGATGGGTACCAGGAAAAAACGCCATCCATTCATCAAAAGAGGAGTTGTGTGTCTTCGAAATCTGACACTATTCTCGCCTTTGGGAAAGCCATATACACGGTAAACATCTTCATGGGTTACATGAATTCTTCTATTTGAGGTTAGAATTAGCTCAGAACTATTATGATTGAAGTTATGCACCAACCAATAAGCCAGTCTCGCAGGAAGTTCTTTAATGTTAACATATCTAACATGCCCAAATCCTAAATCATCTATAGCTGCTCTCTGACGATCATTTAATTTTGCTAGAGTGTTAAAAAACGTATTCAAATTACACCTAAAACCAGTTTAGGAAATAAACTATCACTTTCGATTTCCCGTACATCTTCATCCTGCTTATCAGTTCCCACATCAGTGGCCACTTCATCGGGTATCTCATTGGTATCATTCATTTTTTTTGTCTGTTGTTCCTTTTCAACCTCTAAATTTAGTACTCGTTTCTGTCTAATTATATACAAATCGTTCTCTTACCTCGATCTATACAAATGATAGTATTACAAGATTAGAATAATATATAATATGTATAATGAATACAAGATCATAATAATAATTCATATATGTAGAGCGTTTCCTAGAATCGATAATGTGCTACATATACTAGTTATGTGCTACATATAATAAAATAATGTGCTATGTACATGCTTAATATATGCAATATTCAACATAACACATGATTTAATCATGTGAATTTCACATGAACATATTATACCGACATAACATATGCTACATATACTAGTTATATGCTACATATAGGTCTTTTATGTGCTACATCTTATAGTTATCTGATACAATATTTCAATATTATTGTGCTACGTATATTTATATAATGTGCTACATGCATGCAATAAATATGCAATATTCAGTATTAGTTATGTGCTACATATAGGTAATTAATGTGATTATAATATTACTGTGCTACATATACTAGTTATGTGCTGCATATAGGTAAGTAATGTGCTACATATATTTAAATAATGTACAATATTAATGTGCAATGTTTAATACCATTATAATATTAATGTGCTACAATCTCCTAGTTTTTGTGCTATTATTCCTTAAGTGATGTGCTACAAACATGCAGTAAATATGAAATAATGTGCTATATTCATGCTACATATATGCAGTATTCAATATTGCATATGATTAAATCATTAGAATTTCACATTAACATATTATACCGACATAACATGTCTACATATATTAGTTATGTGCTACATATCGCCATTAATGTGCTACATCTTATGGTTACGTGCTACAATATTTCAATATTATTGTGCTACATATATTTAAATAATGTGCTACATACATACGATAAATATGCAATATTCATTACTAGTTATGTGCTACATATAGGTAATCATTGTGATTATAATATTACTATGCTACATATAATAGTTATATGCTACATATAGGTAAGTAATGTGCTACATATATTTAAATCTTGTACAATATTAATGTGCAATGTTTAATACCATTATAATATTAATGTGCTACATCTCCTATTTTTGTGCTACTATTCCTAAAGTAATGTGCTACATACATGCAGTAAATATGAAATATTTACTTTTAATTATCTACATAAAGATGGAAAATTTGCAATATACATGGATTACATATGCAGCGATCTAGATACTTTCGATTTCAACATTAGAATTTAAGATCAACATATTACTCTATTCCAAACTCTACGCATCCATCATAGTATTTAAATACATGCAATAAAATGTACAGGTTATGCAATACTTATAATGAATTGTGCAACATATCAGATACCACAAACGATGGACATACATATGCAATAGAATATACAATTTATCGTTACATATAATGCGTTATGCAACAAATCTGAGAGAACACAAATGATGTTGTACATTTATTTAGTGCCTATCATTAACATTGCTTAACTAAGAACAACAACGAACAACTACTTTGTGAATAAGCAATTGAAAAGTAGAAAAAGAATCGTGAATTATTATATCAAATGAAACCACTCATTCGGGACCACAAACAACAATCACACGTTTCATAATGCATATATAGTGATAATTTTTGTTGTTGTACTTTTGTACTACATGGTTTTACCAAAAAGGAAATCAAACCCTTTAGACAACACCATTGAAGCGAGTTTGAAAAAGCGATCAAACCCTAGATTCGTTCGATTACGGAAAACGTGCTCATGGAAACCAATTATAAAACAATAGCAACAAAATACATTCAAAACCATTCAATCGATTTTTAATGTACGCAAGAACAACTTACCTCCTTCCCTTTGTGGTTCTTTCCCTTCTCTTGCTTCGTCCTTCCTTCACATTTTAATCGCCTGTTGAATTGTGTGAGATTTTTTAATCATTGTTGAATTGTGTGAGAGATTTTTTAAGCCGCTTCGTTCTTTGTTCACCAAGCGATTACACGTGATGATAGTGAAACTGAGTTCAATCTTACGAAAAACCTATATTCAAAAGACAATAATAAGCGAGGAAAGCGAAACGAAAAGATTAGCAATTAATGTGCTGTGAATTTGTGGTTGTGCATCAAATGGATTTCAATATCTCACGAAATTAATCGCCTATTTACAGGAATTGGAAAAGATTTCAATATCTACCAATGGATTACGTATGTAAATTTTTCTTTGTTTTCGGTTTTACCCTTGGGCGGGTTTCTGACATTCAAAAAAATTATAGTTTTCTTTAATTCCTTATTTATACACAAATCTCATCCATTGGATATATTACAATGAATGGTGAGATTTATTCCTATTCTCACTCTTAATACTATTCTCATTATAACCACCCCTATATATATATATATATATATATATATATATATATAGAGGTTAATATGAGATCCAAAAAATGATGAATTTATTGTGAAAATTGATAAATCCGTTGGGAAGGTTCTTGGATCGAAAGAAATAGATTTTTCGTCCTTCATGGGACTCGAATCCGGGTGAATTTTTGAATTTTTGAATTGATAACTTTTCAACGGATTCATCAACTTTCATACCGAATTCATTTAGTTCTTAGTTTTAAGATAAAAATGGTTCTCATTTGAACCTAACTCTCTTTCTCTATATATATATATATATTGAAAGTTTTATAATCAGTAAACTTTTATTATGAACTTATCAAATAATCTACAATTGCATTCTATTTTTGTTTCTTATTTTAATAGATTGGATTAAACACGAGTTGTAGTTATCAATCCATGTAGCACATGATAAATAAATTATTATAATAGTATGAGATTTGTAATTTATATTTTAATATTTGGTGATATATATAACAACTAGGTGTAATAGTATATTATGTTTATAATGTTTATAGTATGTTACATAAAAGGTTAGTATAACAGTTTTTCTTCTTCTTTAACATCAATTACTATTTACTCTTATTTATTTTAGATTACATAAATAATTATCAAAAAGTTTAGAGTACATATTAAAATGAATATATAAAATAACACTAGTTCTTATATTCTTAAATTTTCTTCATTTTCTCATTCTAGTTGATTGGATGAAGTCTATAATTGAAAATGAATAAGCATATTAATATAAAATATAAAACTTTTTTTTTCTTCGACAAGACCGATCGTTGCTAACAACAACTAGTCGAGTTCTTGCATCGATCTTGGAGTCATTCTTGTTGGTCGGTTTAGAAAAGAAATATCTTGTCTTGAGTGATTTGGTGTAAACCTCTTGTGCTAAAGCGACAAGTCAATTAGGCGATAGCGATATGCGTGTGGAATGTGATGGTTCTTGAATTTGCCTTCTTGAAGCTGAAACTCGATTTAAAACACTTAGTAGAATATTGATTAGTCGATTTCAGTTTGGATCTATTTAGTATCAAGCGGATATTGATAGACGATTTAAAACTATGTCGTGTTGTTGTGTCTGCTGATGTCGATTCAATAACATGCAATATTAAAGCAATATTGAAAGTAAATAACACGTTAATTTTCGTGGTTGAAAGATCAACTCCTACATTCATGGACTAATTGCTAGTCAATCCACTAATTTCACATTGGTCTTGTTTATGGGTGCAAGAGTAAACTGAATCTTGGGGTCACCTTACAATATCTACGCTAATTTGAGTTTCCTCATACACTTGTTGGTTCTAGGAAACCCTAATAGCTTCTTCGGGATGTAGTCGACTTAACCTCTAGCTTGCGGTGATAGAAACAAAGCTTTTAGCAATTGACACTTTGCTTACTTGTCCAAACTTTTACTCAACTATGAGAGGTTTTGTAGAGGGTTTTCCAACTAGGGATCCGAGTTATCACGGATGATAAACTCAAAATGTTTGAGCTTAAGATATATAAGATGAATATCTGAGGCGTAAGGAAGTGTATGTTGAAATCTCGAGTGATAAGAATGTGTGAGCTCTTGAGATTTCTTGATATAATGATTACTTCTTGAAATAGTTGTTTGATTGGCTTGAGCTTTGATCTTAAATGCTTTGAGATTTCAATTGTCTTTGCATTTTATTAACCTTCACATGTTAGATTTTGCACATATATATAGAGAAGAATAAGAATAGAGCCTTTGGAGGGTCTACCATTCAAATCCTTCTATTTGTTGTTTGAATTCTTCTTGTTGAGAATTCTCGTCGTCTTACGAAAAGGTCGCATCATCATACATTGTAGCTCTGCAACTCTGAAAAGATGGTATCGCATGTCGGGATCTTACTGCAGATATGCTATCACATGTGGCGAGTCAAACATTCGAGGCTTAAATTCTTCTTTGTTTATTGGTTGAGTTGACTCCATGTTTTGTCGACATTGACTTTAAGTTAGGCGGATCGAGGCGCTAATCCTTTTATCGACAATCGGACTTCGTCTTTTGTCATCTTGAACTTCGAGTGCAGTATGATGCATTCGGTTAGACATAGATAGATAGTCGACTTTGACTTAATATAACCAACATTGACTACTTGTCTACAACTTTGACTATCGATAGGAAGCTTTGACTCCCGAACATCGACTTTAAATCCTAGACATCGACTTTACTCCTAGTACCCGTCTTTGACTTTGGTACCTAGCTTTAACTTTCACAAGGACGATCTCTTGTCGATATGACATTTAATCATATCCTAACTACTTCTAATCCATCGTGTGAGTCTTAGTCTTGATATTCGGGCTTGGTCTTAGAGCGTCAATCTTTAGTCTTGACTTTACTCCGGTCTGTTGGTCATCAGACGTGCTTATACTTCCGTCTTGGACATCGGTTGGCATTCCTTGATGTTGATTACACGATCCTTGAGTAGAGCTGTCTTGATTCGCTAATACTAATACTCCTATCGGTATGGTGACTCTCGATCTGCTTGAACTCCATTAGTCTTGGAGTGCATCCAAGCGATAGTTCTCCTCTTTGAAACACAGAAACAAAGCGTTTCAACGCAAAACAAGTCGATTAGCATTAGTTACTTCATCAAGACAATCATCATAATTTTTGGAATCTAATTAAAACACCTTTGTTATGATAGATTAATTCGATCTTGAGGAATTTTTCCAATATTCCCGATCTTGAGAAATTTTCCAATAATTTTTCCTTTTGATGATGCGAATCCTTAAACATTATCACGAAAACAAACGAAAATCGTGATAACCATTTTCATTTGGTGGACTTGATTCCCCTTCTTGTGATCATGCTTCTCTGCAAAACAGAGTTAGTTTAGCATAATAAGGTTTAAAGCAATTACGGAGCCTGGATAAAGTCATTGTCACCTGGGTGAATTGGGTCAGTTTTATAGATGATAGGTTGTTAAGATTACAAGGTACAATCAGTTACACTCAAAATCAGCGATAAACCTATACAAATCTATTACAACTCATTCGACCAGTTCATCTTCTTCTCTCGCATCGTCCTCTCTTAATCGATAAGCTGTCCATACATGGCATAAATTATTGTGACCAGCTTCGAAATCCTCTAATTGTTGCACTGGTTCGATCTTCATAAGTTAAGGAGCAATCATAGATTCACGCTCAATCTGGGCACGGTCCATAAAATTATCTATCATTAGTAGTGGTAGAACTTCATTTGGAGTGGGCGCGGACACGATCGTTGCTCGAATGAGGCAGAAAAATGCCAAGCGCTGGGCGAGGACGAAGCGCCGGATCGCCAACATCACTGCGCGGATGAGAAGGCGCGCGCGGGCGCGTGGCGCGGCCGTGGCGCGTTGTGCGGAGTGGCGCTGGGTAGGCTGGAACATGCGCTGGGATGAAAGATGGAGGCTGATCGCGCGCTGGGGCGAGACGGCGCCGGACGCGCTCGCGCACTCGCGTCTTGTGACCCGGCTGTTCGTTCCGTTCTCTCTCGTCCGAACTCCGAATTACGATCCGTTTGTGCCCACAGACTCCTATCGAGATGATCTTCAATATAGGATATCTCTTGAAAGAATGATTTCTTCCTATTTAATGTCTTTTTCTACAAAATATCTAAACAAACCAAATAAGTTCGAATCGATAAATACTAATCAAAACAACGACATAAATAGGAAAATCACGGAAACGACATGCATAAAAATATGAATAATAAGAACTAAATCATACTAAACAGTTTCTTGATCGTTAACCGGGTCTCTTCAATAGAGTCAGCTCCGTTACTCTTTTGGTAGCATGGACTCCATCTCTTTCAATATGATAACTCGAGTCTTGATGACTCTTGACAGCGTAGATCGGCAGCAGCTGCGTCTTTTCCTCTCTTGGAATGGCATGGTCATTTCTTGACTTCTTTGTCTTGATGTGATGAGTCTTCATTCTTCAAACATCGATGGCGGAACCGATATATCTATCGATCGTCGACTTGATAATGCTCTTGAACATCTTGATTATTGTTTGTCGATCTTGATAGTTCTTCTATTGAAACATATAAACATAATGTGGTGACATTATGTTACATCACAGAGCAATCATCGTGGTTTTGGAATCTAATCAAAATACTAAGTTAAGACAAAAAAATTCAACATGTATCATCACTAATTAATTTAATACTACACTAATGTAGGACCTTTATTCCACTCATAATATACTCAATAATTTTTATTAAAATTCGTATAAAAAGTTCTTAGGAAAAAAATTGAGGGACAAATGGAGTATTGTTTTTACCAAAAGAGATAAAATATTGCTACTTTATTTTTTTAAGAGCGAGATAAAGTGATTCGCCCAGTTAAAAGAACAGAGCAATTAATACGCCTAATTGTGAAATATAGTTAAACATAATATTGTGGAAAGTTGTTGGAGTACTTTAGATATGGACGTGGGCAGAAACAACAAGGAAACTTCCTTCTTTGAATTTTTGTGTTTATTTTTTAAATGAGCAGTGCTAAGATCCTTCTTTGAATTATTAGTTTTAATTAATACTGCTGATTAATTAGATTGTCAGTATGTGTAAGCATCCTTAAGCACCACATTTGTTAATTGGGTCAAAAAGCATAGATAACAAGTAGATAACAAGGCAATACTGATTAATTAGATTGTTAGTTTGTGTAAAATATCCCTAAACTCCACATTCATTACTTTCGATCCAAAAAAAAAAATTCAAGTATCCACTCACAGAAGTCAGAGTTAGAGAGCTCAGTCGAGGAGAAGTGTCTGAAGATAAGAAACTATATGCATGCATCAACATGGTCGAATCTAAGATAACCTATGTCGGTTATTTATCGACCCTCTATCACAGTAGTAGTGATTCTGTTTGTAGAACTCCCTGTGCTTGAGTTACTTGAGATCTTAGTTTCTAGCATCTCTCTTTCTATGAAAAAACCAGGATGCATGGGTTCTGGCAGAATCCCATCATTGCTCAGCATCTGTACCACTGAAGACATGGTTGGCCTATCATCTGGGTGTTGTTGAACGCACAAAAGACCCACATGGATTGATCTCAATGCTTGTGATACATTGCATGAATCTCTGATGCAAGACTCAATCAATTCCACTGGCTTCTCTTCTCTGTTTAGCATCCATGCCTGTCATATTCATCACATTTTAGATGCCATAACATCAAAATACAAAGATTCAAGTTTCTCATAGCATGGAGCGGAATACTTACATATCCAAGGAAGTTGAGCTCCTGATCTCTATAAAAATCTTCTGTTTCTCTTAGCGCCGACAATCTCAAGCACTATAACTCCGAAGCTAAACACATCTGACTTCACCGAGAAGAGGTCCTCTCCAGCATATTCTGGGGACATGTACCCACTGCATTTGCAACAAAGTTAAGAAGCCAAAAGCGGAAGTGCATCTCATAAAATGAAAAAAATTATACGTACTATGTTCCCACTACTTGTGTTGGCTCCAGTTTCATTTCCTCCAAAAGTTCTAGCAAGACCAAAGTCCGATATCTTTCGATTCATATCTGAATCTAGTAATATGTTGCTGGCTTTCAGATCCCTGTGGATTACTCGCAGTCGCGAATCTTGATGAAGATACATAAGTCCGCGAGCAATGCCGTTAATAATGTTGAAGCGCCTTGGCCAGTCCAGTAATATGCTTTTCGTAGGATCTGCCAGATATGTCAAGGACATACGTACGTATAAGTTTCAACAATTCGAGGACTAAATTTTAATAGCTCTTTTCCTCTAAATATGTCTTTATCTTGTCTAACTACTTCTAGTTAAATGGTAGGTTATTTAGCAGGTAGGTTGAAGAGGAAGACTTACCGAAGAGTATCAAGTCGAGACTTTTGTTTGTCAAGTATTCATAAACCAGCATCATTTCTTCTCCTTGAATGCAATATCCTAGGAGCTTCACCAGATTTCGATGCTGCAGTTTTGCAATTCAGATTACTTCATTTTTGAACTCATCCACTCCTTGGTGTGAAGTTCTTGATAGTCGTTTGACAGCGATTGCCACTCCATCTTCTAGCAAGCCCTAGTGTAAAAAAAAAACTTGTTATGTGAAATTCGCGTCTTCCTATTTTCTGGTGGATTTAATATGTATGAATATCATTTTGAGGTTGGATTCTTGGATCATTTTGTTTTTGAACACTTGTCCTTTCTATTCAGAACCTTTGGTATGATGAGGAATATCTAAAATCCAAGCTCGTCTACATTGCTTGAAGACTAAAAATACATAAAGGGATTCGGCTTTACCTTATAAACAGGTCCAAATCCTCCCTCTCAAGCTTATTGTTGATTGAAAATTATCAGTAGCTTTTATTATTGAGGATAAGTGAAACATGGGTAGATCCATGTCCTTGCCACTTTGATAATGATTTCTCAGCCTGCCTGTAACGTAAACAGAAACACAAAGGGACCAATTTATATAACCAAAACAAGCATTGTTTTATCACTAGTACTCTTCAGCATAACAACAAACAACCCTTCTCTCTTACCTTTTCTTGCAGCAGATGATCCAGCTTCTTACTTTCACGACAATACAACAACACGCTCAGGCTTAGCAGCACTATCCCCATTCAACTGACAACATCACTATAAGTATTTGTTTTTCTTACTTCCGGAGTCTGTGGAAAGAATACATTATTTTCATGCCATCGATAGAGCCTTGTTATTTGAAAAGACCAAGGATTATGATTGAAATCATACCTAATTCAGATTTAGCCATTCGAATGTAGATATCTTGTCCAGGAGATATCTGTCTCATGTTGACAAGTTCACCAAACCAGAGTAGACATCCATGTTCACCGTTGCTTATATTGAGACTTGCAAAGGATGTACACGAGCAATTTGCGGAGCATGCTACCTTGCATTCTTGAAGGCTCATACTTGCGTTAGACCAGGAACGCTCCGTATCTGGTAGTTTGAGTCCAGAGTACTTGAGAAAACATCGCCATCTTGGCAGTTCAACGGGGTTCTTGAATGCATCCATGAGAAAATCATCACCGTCCCAACCTTGAGGATCATCTCGCTCGAATTTATTCAAACAGGAACAAGAAGGAGACGTGGTAGTACTACAAACACCATGTGCACCACACACTTTATAGATATCACAATTATCTGATGGAACAGTATGATGAAGTAACCATTTCTGGGTCTGATAAGACCAAATCCACCTGTGTCCTTCACCACTCTCGGTCAGAATAAACCTCGTATATCCGGAGCCGTTGAGGAGGGTGAAGTGATACTTGACCTCATTCTTGTTTATCACCAATTCATACGAGAAAATATCATTCTTCACCAAGTAGTGACTTCCGCTGAACCGGACACCATTCCACGGCCCCGATTTATACCGGATCGAGGCACCTTCTTTGATCACAATCTGTGGATAACCGGTAGGATCGCAGTGTAACGTAAAACCTCCGTAGCCGGATCATCGTTGCTTTTCGCTGATGAGATGTAGACTTCGTGGCCAGTCACAAAGTTCATACCAAGCTTCAAACCCGGTAAGAAAGTATCGGTTGGATAGTCGAAACTCTGCCAGATGAAGCTCTTAGGGTTTTCATCATTGGCATCTCTCACTATGAGATTCCCCGTGTCAAGTAACCTTGCGATTAGAGTCTGCTCACTACTTGATATATTCACATACCAAATAGTAGCATTAGTCGCATCAAGAAGAAGCAGACGACCCGGTTGAATGACTCTGAGCGTACCTGATCGATCCGTGAGTGGATCATCTCTGTTGGTACCATATGTTGTTGTTGTACCATACACCACGGTCTTTTCTTTAATGTTGTTGTACCATATGCCGACATACCGATACCTGGATCTCCCAGCTGGGCTGAAAAACCCCAACGCATAGGCGCCGTTGGATGAGATGAGAGTGTCATTACGGGTATCTCTCAGTATTTGGGAAGTGTTAATGGTGTGTGTTGTGTGAGCGGAGAAAAATGAGGCTGTGAATAGAAGCAGAGAGAGATAGAATCTACTGCTGCATATCATATTCATTGGCTCAGAACTAACAAAGGAGAAAGGCAGTTTGCGTTGTTAATAATAGGAACTAGGTAGGTTGGTGGTATTGAATTCATAATTTGTAACTTATAAATTAGTTTCTGGGTGGTCCAACACTAGAGCTCACGAGGTCTCTTATGCTTGACTGTAAAAGAATCTCAATGTACGATGGGATGAGTATGTGTGGGTCCATGAATAATACTTGTATGTGCATGTAATGATCTACTATACTTAGCTACTAGCGTACCGCCACCGCTAGGGCTGGCAATTTTCGAGCAAAACACGACACCTAACAGCACAAAGTTAACGTCTTGGTGTTGCTCAACCTTATCGTGTCGGCGCGATAAAGGCATGATAATTTAAATGTGTCGTGTTAGTATCGGATCGTGTCGTGTTCAATGCAACACGGTAATTTTAAATGTTGTATTCGTGTTCTTGATAGATTGTGTCGTTTTCGTATAATTCATAATATTTATATATATTTAATAGTGATTTAATTATTTTTTTATTTTTTATTAATTTATTTTTTAATTTTGATTTGAATTTATCGTTTCATGTATAGTGTAATGGTGTCAATACAAAAAAATCATGTCATATTCATGCTCGTGTCATGTCCGGTGTCGATCGTTTAAATGCGTGTTCGTGTTGAGACGGATCATGTAATGAGTTTGTGTTCGTATTTGATCTTATTGTATCGTGTAGTTATCGTGTTGACACGATAACGATTAAACACGCATAATTATCGGTCCTAGTTTTCAAGTTAATGAGAAGACCTAGACTTTTAATTAGTTATATTCACTATGACCATACTCACAAGTCATGCGGCAGCTAACCTCCTTCACAAAAACACTAGCCAATCTCACACTTTACCTCATTTACAGGGCATTCCACTAACGCCCCATCATATCATATTATATATCTTGACGCACACTTATTCGTTGTATTTGGATACATGATGTATCCGTTTTAATCAAATCCTAATTAAGAAATCATGAATCCTAATGTATTGTACATCTAGATCTACACAAATTTTTGCAGTTATTAATTATTTGAAGAAATCTCTTTTCAAGATGATATCGTTTACTTGTTGAAAATTATGTCCGCAAAAGATTTTTATATATTGGTCATGTCAGTTTCTATTTATCAATTTCTGTCGTAAGTTAAATAACATCCAAATTGAAAATTTGTGTTATTATTACAGAAATTTATTGTTTGTATCTAATTTGCGATTTAAGTTGAAATTTTTGGTGCAATTAGCCCATTTATAATTTAATCAAACTTACATGAATTGAAATTATTAAATTATTTATCTATATTTATATAAAAGATTGTTGTTAGTAAAATTTGATTTACCAATTATATCTCTATTGTATATTTAATTAAGAACAATAATGAAATATCATATATTGTGTACGGTTGTGCTAATATGCTTAACAATGATGGGGTAACCTAAATATATATACTGGTTTCTTCACAGGTAGAGATATGATAAGAACTGAAACTTGGCGTAGCTCCGATACAGCAATTTGAGTTAATGCAGTGACCATTTCACTGCTACGGGCTCCTGTAAAAACAATAGAAAACAAGAAGTAGAATACACGAGTATTTGGATATTTTTTAGCTACTCTTTTTTCCTAAGTTTTCTTCTCGTGGAAGATTTTTGCTTGTGAATATTGTGCAAGGATTAAGTCGTTGAAGGTGTGTAGAAGTCAGAGTGAGAAGTAGGTACAAACTAGAGTTCTCTTTTATTTGTTTTTATAATCACTTTTGACTAATGAGAATCTTTCTTGCTTGGATTTGTAATCACAAGTAGTTGAAGTTTTGGGTGAAATTGATTGTGCGTGCTTTACTGTTGCGGCTGCATGTTGTTGAAATTATTATCACAAAAATATCTTGCATTTCCAATTAGTCCTGAATTATTTGTACATATGTAAAATAAGTCCCTTTGAGTTTTGTCCTCACTCATTCTCCAGGATAGAATGATGGTAAGTGTCTTGTCTAGAGATGGCAATGGATCCGGACCGGTCAGGATCCGTGGATCAGAATAAATTTTCGGGATCTGGATCTTAAAAAATTGGGCCGATGGATGCGGACCGGATCTGGATCCTACTCCCATATTCGGATCTGGATGCGGGATTTAATTTTGAGACCGGATCCGATCCGGATCCAACCATGCGGATCCATTTAGTTTATATATATATATATATATATATATATATATATATATATATATTTTTTATTATAATTAAATACCTAACCCCAACTTAAAACTCTTCAATTTCCTTTTCAAATTCTCCCAAAACAAATATGCTCCCAATTTCATTTCAAATCTCTCAATTATGTATCAATCAGTATTCACGACGGGTCGCGTCACTTACACCACCGGCGATCGAGTTGTTTGTTGTTTCCTACTTTATAGTAAATTTGTAACTAACGTCTTTCAATATAGTGATAATTGTAGCAATTCTAAATAATTATTATAGTATTATTGTGTATTTAGATTACTATGGTATTCTTGTGAATTATAGTTGATTTAGAATTTATTTTAGAAGCGAAACATATGGATCGGGTTTAGACCACTGGACCTATGGATCTTATGGATCTAGATTTAATTTTTTGGGCCGATGGATCCTGAATGGGATCAGGATAAAAAAAAAAAAAATCGAATCCGGATGCGGGCCTGTGGGATCAAATTCATTCCATCCCTAGTCTTGTCTCGATACGGTTATGATTTATGAGTCATGGCAGCCCATTAAATTTATTGGAGACCTAGTTTGATACAAATCTTCGTTCACGTTTGGGCTGGGCCCAAATATCTGGTATGTTTGGGTTCAGGCCCATTAAGTATGATAAATGTCCACATCAATGCCCTTTGCTTTTGGAGTCATCGACACTGGACACTTTTCGCGTGGGCAATGCAATTTTGAGCTTGGTGTGGCCGAATGCTAATTGAATTTTTAATTTCTCCATCAGAAAAATAGTGAGATCGAATTGTGAAATTAAATTGTGGAGTTCTGTTGCATAATGAAGTCGTTTGCGAATGATTAGGAATTCATCTGGAATTTGCTTAGAAGGAGACTTAGGGTGTGTTTGGCTAAGCTTATTTTGAAGAACTTATAAGCTCAAGAAACTATAAGATGTTTAAAACTTATAAGAGGTAATGTCTTAAGTCCTATAAGTTGTTAAAGTGTTTGGATAATTGATCTTATAAAATTTAGAGAAAGAATCGTGAGTTGAAGAGAAAATCGTAGTTAGAGATAAAATTATTAGATGTGAAGTTTATAGTGTATGTGTAGAACATATGAACTATAATAAAGTTATTTTGGTAAATTAAGCGATTATTATAAGTTTATGAAAAAATAAGTTAGGATTAATGAAACTTATTTTTAAGGAACTTATAAGTTGTTGAACTTATTTTCACGAACATAATTTGTTTTAAATAACTTATAAGTTCAATAAACACCTCTTGGAGTGGGGAATAGCCCCAAGTCTACATTTAAATAAAATTTTATTTAATTAGGATGCTTATCAGCATGTTGAATTTTTATATAGAAACGTCTTTTCTACTCATCTGACTTTTACTGGGAATATAATAGAATAATTGTCATTTTCCACTTCAGTTTGACCACTATATAAGCTGAAAACAATTTATCCCAGCAGCCTAGTGCTTGACCAATCACCACCACAACATGATAATTGGTGACATTCCGAATTCCAAAATGAATTCATCTTCAGTGTTTTATAATTAGTGTCTAATATTTTGTTTTATTTTCAACTTTTTTATTTTTTATATTATTTTCTTCAATTTTATAGTATATAATTTTTTTTATATTTTAGTTTTTAAAATAAAAATAAGTATAATTTATAATACTATAATAAATTTTATTTTATAAAAGAATTATAAATACTAGATTTAATAGTGAGAACGATGGTAGTCGACCTATTCTAGGTATCAATTAATGTTCTCATTAATGATAAGACATTGTTTTCGAGAAAGAGAATCTTAAAACAAATTTGTTATAGTGAAAGTTTTATCGTCTTTCATATGACGCACAGTTAAGGAATATATTTTGATTAGGTCGATCTAACATGCGAATTTTCCACCCGCATATGCATGAATAGTGATTCAATAATTTACTTAGTATATAACCCGTTGAAATTCGATGGAAAACTTTACATTATAATTTAGGATTATTGACATATAAATACAGACTTTTGACCAATTTTGGTTTTTCCTATGAATTTTAAAAATTATTCAAAATCACAAACTTAATGACTTGATGTTTACTATGATTTCTTCAAATTCATGCGGATTAGATCCGATTTGACATCTTAAAATTTACTATTATACAAGCGGTTAGTGATATAATCAACATCTTGAGAGATGACATAAACATCGTTGTTTCATCAAAAAAATCAAAATTTTTGATTTCTATGATTCATCGCGTCAAGCCTCGTTACAAAAATAAAGTCTTCTCGTTTGTTTCATCGTCTGGTTCTATTTGACGGGAAGCTCAACATCAAAGAACAAGGGGCTCAAAATAGACGTTTTAAAGTTGATATTCTCTCTCTACTATGTCATTTATATCACTGACTGTTTTATCTATGATAATTTTTTGATATGTCAAGTTAGATTTAATTTGATTTAAAATTGAAATCGTGGTAAAATCACTAATGTCATCAAGTTTGTGTATTTTGTGATAATATTTAAAGTTTCGAAAAAAACTGAAATTGATCTAAAGTTTGTGTATTTATGCACCAATAACCCTATAATTTATAATTATGAAATAAAAATAATTCAATACTTTATTTGAAATCATAGTAATTCATTGGAAGAAGTGATAAAAGATGGAAAAAATTATAATAGAAAAATAGGTCAATGACATGGCGTTTCTTCTATTTTTCACTTCCTTTATCTATAAGAAATAAATAGAAATTAAAATACACATATTTTAAAAATATAATAGTAAAATATTCATCTATATATAAAAGTGGAGACTAATTTGAATTAAAAATCTTTAAAATATAAAAATATCGAAATTAAATTCATAGTATAAATTTGAAATCATACAATGTATGAAATCCATTTATAATTTATCTATCTATCTATATATATATATATATATATATATATATATATATATATATATATATATATATATATATATGTCCCAAATTTAATTAAAGTGATGTAACTACTCGTTTACCTACCAATTTAGTATAATGATACTTGTTAATTATCCATGTTTTGAAAACCGAAAACATATATTTAGATATAAAAATATTTTCAACCACCTACACCCATCTAGAATATATATATATATATATATATATATATATATATATATATAGAGAGAGAGAGAGAGAGAGGATGGTTAACGTAAGAATCATTTTATTATGAGAAATGAGAACAAAAATGATGAACTCATTGTGAAAATTGATGCATCCGTTGGGAAAATTACTAAATCCAAAAAAATAAATTTTCGCTCCTCATGGGATTCGAACCTGAGTTACAATTTTTGAATTTTCAAATTGATAACTTTCTCAACGGATTCATCAACTTTCATAACAAATTCATTTGGTTCTTAGTTTTTATGATAAAAGTGGTTCTCATTTGAACCTAACTCTCTCTCTTTTTCTCTCTCTCTCTATATATATATAGAGAGAGTTCGGTTCAAATAAGAATCATTTTTAACGTGAGAACTAAGAACCACAAAATTTCTGATGAACAAAATGAATTAGCTATGAAAGTCGATGCATCCATTTGGAAAGTTCTTTGAATCCAAAATTCGATATTTTTCACTTGGGTTCGAATCTCACGAGGGACGTTCTATTTTTTTGGATTTTTTTAGATTCATTAACTTTGCCAACGGATTCATTAACTTTCATAGCGAATTCATCAATTTTTGGTTCTCACGTTCTCATGATAAAAATGGTTCTCACGTTAACCCTTCCCTATATATATATATATAGGGTTGGGTTATAATAAAAATCTACTTTTTCGAAAAAAAACCTAAAAACCAATGCACTTTACGTATAGAGTTAATGCATTTTATGTATAAAACTAATGCACCATTGAGTTCTGATAAAAGACAACACTATTCATCAATATTTCGTAGCACGGTAATTTTATATACAAAGTGCATTGGTTTTTAGGTTCTTACGAAAAAATAAGTTTTATTTCAATCTTGAATCTGTCCTACAATAAGCTGGTCGGAAAGATCCCAAATGGGCGTCAATTACAAACATTTCCAGCCAAATCTTTCAAAGGAAATCCGGGTTGTGTGGTTTCAATATTGAGATTATTGCGAGTCACCATGGTGTATCACCACGAGAAGATGACAATGGGAAGAGGAGATTGGTGGGAATACGTATGTCTGCACTTGGATATGTTGTGGGCTTAGGAAGCATTGTGTGGTTACTTCTATTACTGCGAAGCTTGAGAGAAATACTTTGGGAAAATAGAAGATGTTGTTCAAGAAATGTTCGATGCGAGGCAGGAGAAGAATCATTATATAACATCTCCTATTACTTACGGATGAATTCACTTTTCAAAAATCTTGCATTTGTCTTTGTAACCAAATAATACCATTGTGCGATTATCAATTCCTTGATCTTGTCATTGATCGATCTTATTTTCGTAAGGGAATTAAATCTGCAAGAACACCAGGATTTCGTGGTTCGATCTATGAATAAGATCTCGTCCACGGGAGAGAGAGAGAGTTCGTGTATTGATAATATGAGGTGATTACAAGAAGTGTAGATCAGTGATCGATCTAGAGTAGATGATTGTCCTCTCTTCTCTAATCTAGCCTCTGTTATACATATTCATGAAGTTGAGTCCGACTCGACTACGATTCCAGTTGAGTTTGACTCGACTCGATACCAAGTTGAGTTCGACTCGATTAGAGTCTTCTCTCATAAGGATTCTTTTAGATATGCATCCGAATCTTCTCGTCTCAATTGCGATTAGAGTTGTAGTTGGTGGGAGTCTTCTTGGGCGAACTCATATGGGCGGAGCTTAATATCGGGGCCCATTTATATTGGGCACGATGTGGGCCTAGTAGTTGGGCGTATCCTATCATCCCCAAAAGGCGTAGAAGATGAGGTCTTGATGGATGGGGATAGTGGTTCTGTCATTGCTTCACGAAACTTGTGATCGGAAGTGGGTCGTCTGATCTGTCAGTCGTCGTCGCTTGCTTCACCCGCCAAGGAGTTATGCGAAGTCGTATATCGCTTGGCCCGTCTTGCCGAGGCGTTCGCGAAATCGTATGTCGCTTCACCCTACTGGGGCGTTATGCGAAGTGGTATCATCGCTTTATGTAAGCCGCCTTGCCGGGCGTTACGCGAAGTCGTATGTCGCAGCCGCCCGCAGGCGTTATGCAAAGTCGTATGTCATGGCAGCCGCCTTGTCGGCGTTATGCCGTCGTGAGTCGGCAGCTTCACGCGGCTGTCGGGCGTTATGCGAAGTCGTATGTCGCAGCCGCACAGTCGGTGTTATGCGAGTCGTATGTCGCTTGGCTTCACCACCGCCGAGGCGTTATGCGATGGCGAATATGTAACCGTGCGGGGTGGGGTCGGGTGAAGGCTCGGGATCTGGCGAAGAAGGAGGCCTTGACTCTGGCGGCAGGTGTAAGGCGGTCGGTGGCGGAGGGACGAGGTAGGGCGGTGAGGCGGGTGGCTGCGGGCCGGGCGGAGGCGGCGGGCCGAGGTGGCTAGGTCGAGTCGAGATGGCGAGGCGGTGTCGACCTCTGAAGGCGAGGTGGGGGGAGGTGAGGTCGGCTGCGGAAGGTGGAGGCGGGCGGCGAGCCGAGTCGGCTGCGGAGTCCGGCGAGAGGCGAGGCCGGTCGAGGCGGTGAGGCCGAGGTCATGTCTTCTGTTTGTATATCTTGCAGGCGTTTGCAAGTCTTGGTGCTCGACTTCACTGACGGTGTTATGCAGAGTCTTTGGCAGCTTTACGGCGGCGTTATGCGAAGTCTTGGTAACCGCTGACTGGCGTTATGCGAGGTCTTTGGTAGCTTCACACGCGGCGTTATGCGAAGTCTTCTGGTAACTTCACTTTGGGCGTTATGCCGAGTCTTTGGTAACTTCACACAGGCGTTATGCGAAGTCTTTGGGTAACTTCGCCTCACGGCGTTATGCGAAGTCTTCGTCGCTTGGTCTTTACCTTGCGAGTCGCGTGTTGCTTGGCCGCGCCTTGGGCGTTATGCAGTCGCATGTTGCTTGCCGCACTTGTCGGCGTGTTATGCGAGTCGCGTGTTGCTTGGCCGCCTTGTCGGCGTTATGCAGAAGTCGCATGTTGCTTGGCCGCGCCTTGGCTGGGCGTTGCGGCGAGTCGAATCGCTCGGCTCGATTGGCGGTCGAATCGGCGTCGCCTTGCAGTCGAATATGTAACCATGCAGGGGTGAAGGCTCGGGATCTGTGAAGAGGGCTCTGGCGGCGGGCGGTAGGCGGGGCTGCGGAGGCGGCCATGTCGGGGGCGGCGAGGCGGTCGACCTCGTGTTAAGCAGTGGGATTCCTTTTGGCAAGTATTGCTAGGGCTGGTCCTCTTCCTCAAGTGAGCGGAGGTATAGGTTCCTTTTTGACAGAAATATTGCTGGGGTGGTCCTCTTTCCGAAATGAGCGGAGTATAGGTTCCTATTTGGTAAGTTTATCGCTAGGGGTGGTCCCTCACGCGCGTTGAGTTAAATCCTCGTGTTAAGCGAAGGTAGTACATGCTCAAGTCGGGGTATTTAAATCACGATGTCAGGGCACAGTAGTTGGGCGTATCCTATCATCGACTAAGTAATCCTTTCGCCCCTGAAAGGGACAAGCCTTTGCTTAGTTATGGTAACAATCCTTTTTGAGAAAGTTGAGATTCTTGAGAGTCTTTTTTCTCATTTCTAAGCTCAAATATAGAAAATCAAAATTTGAATAAGTGTTTTCTACCAGCATCAATTTTCAATAAAGACAAAACATAACCACCGCATTTCGCAAGCATATTAGTTATCAGTCCAACTGACCAGTTGCCTTAGCAGTTAGTAGGATTGTTAACTGAAATCACTCAGTGCAAAACTCCCGTACTTGGACTGATCGGCATTATTGATACTAGCAGGCCGACTTTAGTTACGATATCTACTAATCGGTACAAGGTTTAGTCTTGTTTAAATAAAAGTTTTAATTTACCTTAAGCGGTGTATTTCTCTCTCCCACGATCGACCCCCAAAGGACCATCGGGTAGATTGAATTAAAAATATACCGACATAATCAACTCATTTGTATTAAATCTGACCTTTAATCTCAATTGAATTAGTGGTTAAAATATATTCTTATTTCTTATACATATAGAGTGCGATTCGAATAAGAACTATTTTTATGTGAGCGGAGAACCACGAAATTCGTTATGAACAAAATGAATTATTTGTGAAGTTGATGAATCCGTTGAAATAATCTGAATCAAAAATTAAAAATTTGCCAAATTTTCACTCGGTTGAAACCTATTAGAGCGAAAATTCTATTTTTGGATTGGTAACCTTCGAATGATTCATCAACTTTCAAAACAAATTCATCATTTTTAATTCTCATATTCTCATGATAAAAATAGTTTTCGTTAACACAAGTGTGCAATTTTGACTTATGAGGTAAAGAAAGGGAATCAAAATTTGTTAAAGCTTCCTTAAAGTAAAAATATGAACAAAGAAGAAGGCCATCATATTCACAAAAGAAGCATCAAATGAACGAAGATAGCACATTGAGGCTTGACTTCTGAAATTCAAAAAGTTTGATTCAACATCATTGCCTTTGTATTTGTCTTTCAATCATTAGAAATATTTGTTTTTCTACATTTCAATACTTGGTGATCTCACAAAAAAACAAGCAAAATCAAGAAAATTGAAGCAAAATGAAGCCTTAGATACTTGGAATGAGACCATTTCATAATTGTCTGGCGAGATGAAGTTGGAATGAGTTCATACTACTCCTTTCTTTGGTTCGATGGTCCACGAAGAGTACAAAATCATTCTTTGTTTCCGATTGATTTGGCTTCGCCTCTGTAATCTCAAAAGATTCACAGGTTCTCGATCAGCTCTTCAACGAGAGATGATCGCCTTCTCCTTGTGAAGGAGAGCAGGCACTCCGGTCGAAAAGCTTGGAAATCTCAGGGTGCGGCAATGGCTAGTTTTGTGCCGATCGGTATCCTCACGGTAGGCTATGTGGATTTTGATCATGGTGCGAACCTTGACAGCGGAGATCACATACAAGATATATTTTCACTCTATTTGGTGTAGCCATAGTGGAATCGACATTACAAAATGTGGTTGCATTATCGACAACAAGTGAATATCTTGCAATGGTAGGCGATAAAAGAAGGAGTTTGGCTGAAAGGAATTTTGAGTGAACTTGGTCTAAAGCAGAAGACTGTTATGGTCATGTGTGATAATCAAAGTGCTTTACACCTTGCTAAGCATCAAGTATTCCATGAAAGATCGAAGCACATTGATGTTATATTGCATTTTATCAGAGATCTAGTTGAAAAGGGATTTGTGAAACTGATGAAAGTTTCTACTGAGGAAAATGCTGCGGACATTCTGACAAAAGGTTTGCCTACTGCTAAATTTATGTATTGATCCATGTTAGTTAATCTGATGTCCCTGAAATGGGAATGCTTGAGAATATTGATTCGAAGAAGAATGGATAAGGGAGTTACCTTTGTTATGTATTGTTTGTAAGTGTTTACATTCGAGGTGGAGATTTGTGAAGTAAAGTGAATATAAACACTTTATGGGACTGCAGTGCAATTAACCATATAACAAGAAAGTTAGTTGCAACCACCCCATGTGATAAGGAGAAGGTTTAGCTAACAAAAGCAGTCGGTTATAACTGATCTTGAGCTGAGATCTTGGGCGTTGATTTGAGCGGCTAAGATCAATTGGAAGCTTGATACATATGACATATCAGTGTTTTCTGATAGATGCAGAGGACGTTGATTCATTTTTCTTCTTAGATGATCAAGAATAGTGAGAGCTAAAGAAAGGGTAGATAGGGGTGCAGAAATAGGTTTTGATTTCTGTTTGATATCTTTTGTTCTTATAGCTCGATTCTTGAGTCGTTCATCATACACTTGAATATATACAGTTTTCTTTCCCTTCCGTGAACGTAGATCTTTTATAGATCGAACCACGTAATTCCCATTGTCTTTCGTTATTCTTCTATTTTGCATGAAGGTGATTCACGTCGATTGCATGCTTATATCGTGAGAATTCTTGAACGAAATATTAACAAAAACAATATGATTCCATTTGAAAATTCAGATGAAGATGCCTCCAGCTGCTGGTTCAGAATGTTTGAGCTACTTTATAATTTGGAGATCTACTTCATAATCTGGAGGAAGTCTGCTGTTTACTCTGTGATATCAATTGCCTCCTCGAAATTTTGCCGTGAGACCTCGGTATGGCTGATGAAACTTACTCTCTAATCTTTTATATGGTGCTACACGAGAATATTATAGTGTAAAAGTATTATAATCATGTCTCGTGAAGGGGGCGAGAGGGCTCGTCTCATAACACAGGTGATAGCAATTGGATGACTTGATCTTACATTAACTTATCGGTATTACTCGACCACATATACTACGGTGTTTGTCCATTGCTTCGTCTTCAAGTCGCACAATGTTCTTACCGTGTTAGAACAACTTATAGTAAGCAGAACCACGACTTTAGGTTCTATCTTTGTTCTTCCATATCTTGCTTTTGTCTCTCTGCTTTCTGTGAGTGTGTTTATTTGCATGTTTAGGGGTGGGGAAAGAGTTAATTGGAGGTATATGGCAGCCTTGACATATTCTTGCATCGATTATTTCGGGATGGCACATTAGTATTGCTTCTAACTTCTTTGGAACAACACGCATTATACCCGATAGTTTAGTAAATAATACTCTAATATGACATGTTGTGACCAAATAATACGATAACCATTGTGCTTGATCAATTCCTTAATTATATGGGCTACGTACATGTATCCTTCATCATCAAAGTAACAAAGATCTCATGTTTTGAGCCACCCTTTCGAGTCGAAAGTTGCGTGATTGCCTCCTCGTTTCCCAGTACTCTTTCATCACTTGGGCTCTTCAACGAGTTCTCACTCGCGAAAGGCGGCCCTCTCGATCTCGAGTCCACCACCTTGGCACTAAAATCAGGCGGTCTTGGCGATGAGGCGGGGCAGTGATAAATCTAGTGTATGTTAATATGAGATTTTTATAAGCGATAAAGAACACGAGGCTTTTACGTGGTTCGATCGAGAATAAGATCTCGTCCGGAGGTGATTCCTCAATACTTTCACTATGATTTGATTCGGGTGAGTGTAGCTAAAAGCTCTTAGTATTCAATAAGTTGCTAACCCTTCTTCCTGATCTAACTCCTATTTATACATATCGAGGACCACAAGGCGGGATCGATCTCTTCCCATGTAGGGACTCTTGCTCTCGCATGTAGGGACTCTTCCTTTAGCATGTAGGGACCCTTCCTCTCTTTGTAGAGACTCTTGGCCTTGAGTGTGGGTGAGGCTGATTAGGGTTTGGAGGTGGTTGGGGTTTGGAGGCTGCGCCTTTGGCTTAACAGCGTGGGCGTTATTAATGTCGAGGCCCGGCTCGTTTGGGCACTGGCGGTTGGGCCATATCCCATCATAGCCCCACGAATAGTCGAGAAACAACCATGTCGAGGTAAAGTGAAGAATCGCTTTGCCGGTGGGATGTTGCTGGTGAGGTTGTGTCGAAGGTTTTCGATCTCTTTGATGTCGAGGGTTTGATCGGTTCGCTTTGGATCGAGGCGAGGTGAGCGGTTTGCCGTTGGACGAATCGGACTGTTGCCACATTCAATGGGTGGCTCGAAGTTGGATGGCGATGTCGTCGGAGAATCTGAGGTGGCGGCGGCCATGCATCTGGAGGCGAGATGGGGTCGGCGAGTTTGACGGTCTATCGTTAAGGCATGCGCCGCTTGCCGAGGCGAGCCGAGTCGTTTATCTGGGACGAGATATCCTGCGATGGGATGTTGAGGTCCGACACAGAAGCGGCGTCGGCCCAATAATCTGAGATCCGATCTGGATGGAAATCATTACGGATGATTCGAGGACCGGTGGTTAGCGATATCTATTACGGAAGATATCGAGGCCAGTGGATAGAGATATCTATCGAATGATGTCGAGTGCGAGGTCGAGGCGATGAGATCGACTCGAGATATCGATGTCGGGTGGCGACATACGTATGTAAAATCGCGATGCGAGGTCGGTCGGTGATGATTACGCGATTGGACCGGTTGTCGGTAGCGTTGATCCGTCACTGCGCCCGGATGGTTGGTGGGGGCTCGAAATACGTGCGGCGCGTCTCTCCTTATCAAATTGCAATCGACCCGTGGGAAGTTGAAGCGGCGAATTTGGGTGGCCATTCGTACTATAAATAGGCCTAATAAGGCTGTTCACTTCTTCTCCCCGTCGTTCGGGCGAAAACTCACGGACTTTCGAGTTCTCGAAATCCATCCGACTCATGAAGCGATAACCCGTCGTTTAAAAGTAAGTATGACTTCCTCTTCTACCGTTCTTCTTCTCTCCGATAGTGAGGTAGAGATTAGGGACTATATGTGCTAAGATTTTGCGGGTGAAATCCTTGGGCATTAGCGCTAAGGTTCCAGTTTTCTTCTGCGTGGGATGAGTATAAGGTCGGGGACGTCGGATCGTCTCGGCCATTGCGAAGTACTCAAAGTAGGGAGGGAGTGCCGTCTGCGGCGGATGCACAGTGGTGCCTAGGGACCCGTGACCGGGCTTTGGCTCACGTAGGGTTTTGGCGGTGTATGTAGATGCCCTTAGGGCGGGCCTAAGATTCCCCCAAGCTCCCATTTTTTTGCATATCCAGGAATATTTCCAAATTCCTATTTGCTAATTTATCCCAAACTCTATTAGATCAGTGGTGGGGATGGGGATTTCCTGCTACGGCATAGCAGGAATTTTCTTTTGAGGTTTTGATGCGCTTTTTGATTATCGAGACCACGGGGTGTGTATTACTTTTCACCTCGGCGGCCATTTAGGATAGCTGCCCTTCTAAAAATGTCGCGATGGCGGAGTAAATACTTGCTGCGGTGTGGTACCCAGTGCAGTGGGGGTTGGGTAGGATGAGGGATGCAGTGAAACCCCCGGTTCATAGAAGACCAGCTCAACACGCTCGGTGAAGTCTCAGTAGGATTCACGAGGGCGACTGAATAAGGCGGGCCCGGCGTTCGCGGTCGAGGCCCGGGTCAGGTCCAGGTGGGTGAGGCGCCTCTCTTCTTACTCCTCATCGTCTGATTTTCTTTGTGCTAACGCAATTTTCTTTTGTCATGCGGTGGCCAGCCGCGCAGAGAAGGGCTCACGATCCAAGTAAAGCGCCTCAGAAGAAAAGGCGAGGCGGGTTGAACATGACTGACCCGAAGAAGGTTGATGATATTAGTCAAGTGATGATGGGGCCTCTGTCGAGTCGAGCCGGCAGAAACCAGAGACTCGAGGCCCGCCTCGATGCAGTGCGGCCTCAAGCTCTATCGTACCCTCCCAAGGTACTAATTTCTTCCATATCGGCTTTATCCAGCTCTGCGATCTGTATTAACTTGTGTTGCTTTTTAGGATCTGAACTCGGTGATCGGGGTCACGCAGCGTCTTCTTTGAGGACTGCAACTTTCCAGGTTCATCGGCGAGCTCGGCCGGTATGTGAGGTGAGGCGGGAGCTTCTTTCTCTGTGAGACGGATCTTGATCTTGCCGTGGCGTGTGAGGCGGGGCGGCGCGAGGGTTCTTCTTGAGGCTGCCACGAAGAGGGCTTGGGCCTTTGGAGGTGCCCGGGGGGCTCGAGGAGGCGAGGGCGAGGAGGCGAAGAAGGAGCTCGCGGACGAGGAGGGCTAGGGTTGGCCGATCGGGGGCCCGATGTTGAGGGGCCCTTGCCGGCAAGCTCATCAGTCGGAGGCTTCTCGGCCTTCATTGCCAACACTGGCGCCGTACTCAAGCCCAGGTGGTGTCGGACCATCGGGAGGTTGGCGGCCGCCATGCTAATTTGACAAGGTCGAGCATGGTTGGGTCGGGGGCGCCACTCGGGAGGCTGAATAAAGGCGTGCTGGGGTGATCTCGGGGTCGGGTCCTTCCCGTGTTGGAGGCTTTGGCGTCCGACCTCCCTTCGGCGGTGGAGGCCATTGCTCGGTCTGAGGAGGGCGAAGATCACGAACTCCGGGAGCTTCTTGCAGTCTGAGCGAGCCGAGAAGGAGGAGGAGGAACCGGCTCGGACTTCACTCACGAAGGGGCACTTGCAGCAACAGTGACAAGTCTGTGAGGCGGCGAGCCAGGACATAGAGCACAGGTCGGTGGACTGATGTAATAGGTTGAATGCGAGGTCGATAGGATCACGAGCCTTGTAAAGTTTCCCACTTTTTGAATAATAAAATTTACAACCTTACGAAGCGTGTGTTGTCTCTTTATTTATAACTCCACATCTCAATACCTTGGACTCGATCATGAATTCTTGACCAAGCTAAAGGAGGTCAGTGCCTTGGTAGAGAAGACGAAGAGGTGTTGTTTTGGAGGGCGATGCGCGAGCGACCGAGCTTTGGCGGTATGGACGTCGGCTCGGCGTTATCCGCCGACCAAGAAGAAGTTGCAGAGGCCGATCAGTGGCCCTCTGGTGAGAGCGAGGCTCTAAAACTAGGATCATCTGTTTCGAAGTCCGGCGGACTTATCTGCGATGTGATCGAGGCGCGATCTGATGTGAGGGCGGCTCGGTGACGGCGGAAAGCTAGCTCGGATCTCGAAGAGAACACGCCCGAGTATGAAAGGGTGATCCGCCCGATCTGGTGGAGTTACCATATCGGCCGATGATCGAGTCAGAGCTTGCTCGCCGAGGGCATGGTCTTGAGGGCGAAGTGGGGCCCAATAGCAAAAGTTTTAAAGTCATCTTGAGTCCATTGTGAAGTATATCCGGTTATATGAGCTCGTCCATGATGACGCATGCCCAGTCCGTCGGTGAATCCGGACTGCCCGGTGGCGTGATAATCGAAAAAAATCGGAGGCGGCTATGCTGATCATGCGAGTACTCCGGTGTTGGGCTCGACCGAGAGGAGGCGCTGAGAAGGCGATCGTCGGTGGTGGGGCGCCGGGACTTGGTCGGCTGGAAGGCGGTCGGGCGAGTCGTGATCTGGCGGCGTCAAGTTCGAGGGGCCGAGATGTGAGCTCGGGCGTGGCCTCGTTCAGGGAATGCCCTCTTGGTGGAACCATCCGTGCCATTTCAGTGCACCGGAGCAGTGTGGTGGTACCGACCTCATTGATTGGGTGGAGACCAGAGTTAGATTCGGTATTGATCATGGGCCGGAGATTTTGTTGAGGCAGTGCGAACTTTAGTGAGTCCGTGATTGGGCTCGGGAGCCGAATGAGTTGTATATAGCTTGGGACTTTATATTCGTGATTTAGAACTATTCACGTAAATAAAAGTTTTAATTTAACAAGCGGTGTATTCTCTCATCTACTGTCGACCCCAAAGGACCATCAAGTAGATTGAATTAAAATATCTGAGCATAATCGACTCATTTTGTATTAAGTGCAGAACCTTTAATCTCAATTGAATTAGTGGTTAAAATATATTCTTATTTCTTATACATATAGAGTGAAGTTCAAATAAGAACTATTTTTATGTGAGCGGAGAACCACGAGAATTGGGTATGAACAAAATTAATTATTTGTGAAAGTTGATGAATCCGTTGAAAATGATGCAGAATCGAAAAATTGAAAAATTTGCCAAATTTTCACTCGGTTGAAACCTATAGAGCGAAAATTCTATTTTTTGATTGATAACCTTCAGAATGATTCATCAACTTTCAAAACAAATTCATCATTTTTAATTCTCGTATTCTCATGATAAAAATAGTTTTCGTTAACACAGGTGTGCAATTTTGACTTATGAGGTAAAGAAAGGGAATCAAAATTTGTTAAAGCTTCCTTAAAGTAAAAATATGAACAAAGAAGAAGGCCATCATATTCACAAAAGCATCAAATGAACGAAGATAGCACATTGAGGCGAACTACATGAAATTCGAAAAGTTTGATTCAACTTTGTCATTGCCTTTGTTGTCTTTCGATCATTAGAAATATTTGTTTTCTACATTTTCAATACTTGAGTGATCTACTTTAAAGCAGGCAAAATCGAAAATTGAAGCAAAATGAAGCCTTAGATACTTGACGAGACCATTTCATAATTGTCATGGTGAGATGAAGTTGGAATGAGTTCATACTACTCCTTTCTTTGGTTCGATGGTCACACGAAGAGTACAAAATCGTTGTTGTTTCGATTGAGTTGGCCGCCTCTGTAATCTCAAAGATTCACGATTCTCGATCGACTCTTCAACGGAGATGATCGCATTCTCCTATGAGGAGAACAAACACTCGGTCGAAGAAAGCTTGGAAATCTCAGGGGTGCGTGATAGCTAGTTTGTGCGAATCAGGTATCCTCTGGTAGGCTATGTGGATTTTGATCATGGTGCGAACCTTGACAACAGGAGATCACATACAAGATATATTTTCACTCTATTTGGTGTAGCCATAAGCTGGAGATCAGCATTACAAAATGTGGTTGTGTTATCAACAACCGAAGCTGAATATCTTGCAATGGTAGGGGCGATAAAAGAAGGAGTTTGGCTGAAAGGAATTTTGAGTGAACTTGGTCTAAGCGAGTAAACTATTATGGTCGTGTGTGATAATCAAAGTGCTTTACACCTTGCTATGCATCAAGTATTCCATGAAAGATCGAAACACGTTGATGTTATATTGCATTTATCGAGATCTAGTTGAAAAGGTTGTGAAGCGATGAAAGTTTCTCTTGAGGAAAATCTTACGGACATTCGACAAAGGTTTGCCCTCTTGCTAAATTTAGGTATTGCTCCATGTTAGTTAATCTGATGTCCCTGAAATGGGACTGCTGAGAATGTTGATTCAAGAAGAATGGATAAGGGGAGTTACACTGTTATGTATTGTTTGTAAGTGTTTACATTCGAGGTGGAGATTTGTGAAGTAAAGTGAATATAAACACTTTATGGGACTGCAGTGCAATTAACCATATAACAAGAAAGTTAGTTGCAACCACCCCATGTGATTAGGAGAAGGTTTAGCTAACAAAAGCAGTCGGTTATAACTGATCTTGAGCTGAGATCTTGGGGCATTGATTTGAGCGGCTAAGATCAGTTGGAAGCTTGATGCATATGACATATCAGTGTTTTACGATGAGGGCGTTGATTCATTTTCTTCTTAGATGATCAAGAATAGTGAGGCTAAAGAAAGGGTAGATGGGGGTGCGAGAAATAGGTTTTGATTTACGTTTGATATCTTTGTTCTTATAGCTCGATTCTTGAGTCGATTCATCATACACTTGAATATATCGAGTTTCTTTCCCTTGGTGAGCGTAGATCTTTTATAGATCGAACCCGTAATTCCATTGTCTTCGTTATTCTTCTATTTTGCATGAAGGTGATTCACGTCGATTGCATGCTTATATCGTGAAATTCTTGAGCGAAATATTAACAAAAACAATATGATTCCATTTGAAAATTGGGATGAAGATGCCTCAATTCTTTGGTTCGAATGTTTGAGCTACTTTATAATTTGGAGATCTACTTCATAATCTGGAGGAAGTCTGCATTTTTACTCTGTGATATCAATTGCCTCGCAGAATTTTGCCGGACGAGACCTCGGTATGAGTGCTTGATGAAACTTACTCTCAAATCTTTTTATATGGTGCTACACGAGAATATTATAGTGTGCGGTATTATAATCATGTCTCGTGAAGGGAAGCGGGAGGCTCGTCTCATAACACAGGTGATGAATTGGATGACTTGATCTTACATTAACTTATCGTGATGCTCGACCACATATACTACAGGTGTTTGTCCGGTTGCTTCGTCTTCAAGTCTGCACAATGTTCTTCTGGTGTTAGAACACTATAGTAAGCGAACCGACTTTAGGTTCTATCTTTGTTCTTCCATATCTTGCTTTTGTGTCTACTGCTCTGTGAGTGTGTTTATTTGCATGTTTAGGGGGTGGGGAAAGAGTTAATTGGAGGTATATGGCAGCATACGGCATGGCTCTTGCATCGAGTTATTTCGGGATGGCACATTGTATTGCTTCTAACTCTGCTTAGGAGCAACGCATTATGCCAATAGTTTAGTAAATAATACTCTAATATGACATGTTGTGACCAAATAATACTGATAACCATTGTGTTTGATCAATTCCTTAATTATATGGGCCTACGTACATATATCCTTCGTCATCAATGTAACAAGATCTCGTGTTTTGAGCCACCTTCCAGTCGAAAGTTGCAGTGATTGCCTCCTCATTTCCCAAGTACTCTTTCATCACACTTGGGTTCTTCAACGAGTTCTCCACTCCACGAAAGCGGCCTCTCAGTCTCGAGTCCACCACCTTGGCACTAAAATACAGGCGGTCTTGGCGATGAGGCGGGACAGTGATAAATCTAGTGTATGTTAATATCTGAGATTTGTATAAAGTAGTAAAGAACACCAAGGCTTTTCGTGGTTCGATCGAGAATAAGATCTCGTCCACGGAGGTGATTCCTCGATACTTTCACTATGATTTGATTACGGTGAGTGTAGCTAAAAGCTCTTAGTATTGATAAGTTTCTAACCGCCTTCCTTTGATCTAACTCTTGTTATACATATCGAGGACCCACAAGGCGAGGATCGATCCGCTTCCCATGTAAGGACTCTTCTCTCGCATGTAGGGACTCTTCCTTTCGCATGTAGGGACCCTTCTCTCGTCTGTGGGGACTCTTGCCTTCCGTGTAGGGTGAGGCTGATTAGGGTTTGGAGGGGTTGGGGTTTGGAGGTTGGGCCTTTGGCTTAACGCGTGGGCGTTATTAATATCGGGGCTCGGCTCGTTTGGGCTGGCGGTTGGGCCATATCCGTCATAGCCCTCTCCAAGAATAGTGGGAACAACCATGTCGGTAAAGTGAAGAATCGCTTTGCCGACGTCGGATGTTCTCGGTGAGGTTGTTATCGAAGGTTTTGATCTCTTTGATGTCGAGGGTTTGATCGGTTGCTTTGGATCAAAGCGAGGTAGGCGGTTTAGTTGGACGAATCATTGTTGCCACGTTCGAGCTGGGTCGCTCGAGTTGGATGGCGATGTCGTCGAGGAGAATACCGAGGTGGCGGCGGCCTTGCATCTGGAGGTCGAGATGGGATCGAGCGGGTTTGTGATGCAATGGATTACGGGCATGCTCAAGCTTGTCGAGTCGAGCCGGAGTAAATCGTCACAGAACGAGATATCTGTAGTGGGATGTTGGGTCAGGCACAGAGCCAGCGTCGGCCAAATGTCTGAGATCCGATCACGGATGAAATCATTACGGATGATTTCGAGGACCGGGCAGTTAGCGATATCCATTCACGGAAGATACTGGGGCTCGGTGGATAGAGATATCCATCAGAATGATGTCGAGTCACGAGTCGGGCGATGAGATCGACTTCGAGATATCGGCGTTGGGTGGCGATGTCGGTAATGTAAATGCGATGCGAGGTCGGGAGTCGAGTGATGATTGCGATTGGACCGGATTGTCGGTAGCGTTGATCCGTCACTTCGCCCGGAGCGGTTGGTGGGGGCTCGAAATACGTCGTCGTCTCTTCGTATCAAATTGCAATCGACCCGTGGGAAGTTGAAGCGGAATTTGGGTGGCCATTAATGCTATAAATAGGCCTAATAAAGGCTGTTCACTTCTTCTCCCCGTCGTTCGGAGCAAAGAAAACTCACGGACTTTCGAGTTCTGAAATCCGTCCAGGCTCGTGAAGAAGCGATAACCCGTCATTTAAAAAGTAAGTATGACTTCCTCTTACGCGTTCTTCTTAACTCCTCGATGGTGAGGTGAGATTAGGGACTATATGTGCTAGATTTTGGGTGAAATCCTTGGGCATTAGCGCTGAGTTCCATAGTTTTCTTCTGCGTGGGATGAGTATAAGATCGGGGGCGTCAGATCGTCTCGACCCATTGCCAAATACTCAAAGTAGGGAGGGGTGCCATCTGCCGGATGCACAGTGGCTCTAGGGACCCGTAAGGGCTTTGGCTCACGTGGGGTTTTTGACGGTGTGTGTAGATGCCCTTAGGGGGCCTAAGATTCCCAAGCTCCCATTTTTGCATATCCGGAATATTTCAAATTCTGTTGCTAATTTATCCCAAACTCTATTAGATCGATGAGTGGGGATGGGGATTTCACCTCTGACATGCAGGAATTTTCTTTTGAGGTTTGATCATGACTTTCGATTATGTCGAGACCACGGGGTGTGTGTTACTTTCACATCGCCAGTGACCGTTTAGGATATTGCCCTTCAAAGTGTCATGATGGCGGAGTAAATACTTCTTTTTGCTGGTGGCGGGTACCCAGTGCAGTGGGGTTGGGTGGGATGAGGGATGCGAAAGTGAAACCCCGGTTCATAGAAGACCATTTCAACCACGCTCGGTGAAGTCTCAGTAGGATTCACGAGGGCGACTGAATAAGGCCAGGCGGCGTTCACGGTCGAAGGCCCGGAGTCGATGTCAGGGGCTGGGTGAGGCGCCTTGCCTCTTACTCCTCATCGTCTGTTTTCTTTGTGCTAACGCAATTTTCTTTTGTCATGCGATGGCCGGCGCGCGACAGAGAAGGGCTCACGATCAGGCGGTAGCCTACGAAGAAAAAAGGCAGGCGGTGAACATACCAAGCCCAGAAGAAGGTTGATGATATTAGTCAGTGATGGCAGGGCCTCTGCTTGAGGTCGAACCGGCATGGAGAACAGAGACTCGAGGCCCAGCCTCAGTCTGGTGCGGTCTCAAGCTCTATCGTACCCGCCACAAGTACAAATTTTTTCCATCCCAGCTTTCTCCATTCTGCGATCTGTATTAACTTGTTGCTTTTATAGGATCTGAACTCGGTGATCGGGGTCACGCAGCGTCTTCTTTGGGACTGCAACTTACCACCGGGTTCATCGTGAGAAGCTCGACCGGTATATGGTACTGGGGGCGGGAGCTTTCTTTCTTGAGGCGGATCTTGATCTTGCCGTGGCCTTGTGAGGAGGTGGCCTTGTGAGGTTCTTCTTGAGGCCGCCACGAAGAGGGCTTGGAGCCTTGGAGGTGCAGGGGGCTCGAGGAGGCCTGAGGCGGCCCAGGGCGAAGAAGGAGCTCAGCGGACGAGAGGAGGCTAGGTGGCGGCGGTCGAGGCGATGTTGAGGGCGCACGGCAAGCTCGCCAGTCGGGAGGCTTCTCGGCCTTCATTGCCGACTGGCGCCGTACTCGAGCCCAGGTGGTGTCGGACCATACGGAGGAGTTGGCGGCCGCCATGCGACTTTGACAAGGTCGAGCTTGGTTGGGTGGGGGCGCCACTCGGGAGCTAAATAAGGCGTCGCCGGGTGATCTTCGAGGTGGGTCCTTCCCGTGTTGGAGGCTTTGGCGTTGGACTCCTCGCCCGGCCAGTGAGGCCGTTGCTCGATCTGAGGAGGCGAAGATCTGAACTCCGGAGCTTCTTGCCGAGTCTGACGGAAGCCGATGAGGAGGAGGAGGAACGGGCTCGAGCTTCCTACGAAGGGGCCTTGCACTGCAGACAAGTCGGCGGGGAGCCGGGCGAGCGGGCATAGAGCACGAGGTCGGTGGACTGATGTAATAGGTTGAATTGCCGAGTCGATAGGATCACGAGCCGCATAAAAGTTTCCAGCTTTTGAATAATAAAATTTACAACCTTACGAAGCGTGTATTGTCTCTTTATTTATAACACTCCACATCTCGATAGCTTGGACTCGATCACGGTGTGACCAAGCTAAAGGAGATCCGAGGTGCCTTGGATGAGAGGACGAAGGGTGTTGTTTTGGAGGCCGTCTGCAGGGCCGGCCCGGGCTTTGGCGGTGGGACGTCGGCTCGGCGTTATCCGCCGACACGAAGAAGAAGTTGCGAGAGGCCGATCAGTGGCGTCTCCTGGCGAGCGATGCTCTAAAGCGAGATCATCTGCTCGAAGTCGAGGGGCGGACTTATCTGCCGATGTGATCGAGGCGCTGATCTGATGTGAGGCGGCTCGGTGACGGCGGAGAAGCTAGCTCGGATCTCGGAAGAAACGCAGCGAGTATGAAAGGGTGATCCGCCCGATCGGTGGAGTTACCATATCGAAGGCGATGATCGAGTCGAGCTTGCTCGCGAGACATAGTCTTGAGGGCCAGTGGGGCCCAATAGCAAAAGTTTTAAAGGCGCCTTGAGTCCATTGTGAAGTATATCCGGTTATATGAGCTCGTCCATGACTCATATTGACCCGTCAATGAATCCGTGGCCGGCCCGGTGGCGTGATAATCGAAGAATCAGGGAGGCGGCTATCTGATCATGCCGGTACTCGGTTCTTGGGCCCGACCGGAGGAGAGCACCTAGGGGCGGTCGTCGGTGGTGGGGCACCCAGGACTTGGTCGGCGTGGAAGGCGGCGGTCGGGCGGTCGTGATCTGGCGGCGTCAGAGTTCGAGGGGAGGTGTGACCTCGGGCGCGACCTCGTTCGAGAATGCCCTCTTGGTGGAACCCATCCGTGCCGGCTCGAGTGCCGGGAGCAGGGTGTGGTGGTACCGACCTCGTTGATTGGGTGGAGGCACCGAGGGTTAGATTCGGGTATTCATCGCCGACCGGAGATTTTGTTCGAGCCGGTGCGGCTTTAGTGAGTCCGTGAGGTGGAGCTCAGGAAGCCCGAATGAGTTGTATATAGCTTAGGACTTTATATTCGTGATTTAGCACTATTCCGTAAATAAAAGTTTTAATTTAACAAGCGGTGTGTTCTCTCATCTTCCCGATCGACCCCCGAAGGACCATCGGTGGATTAGTTAAAAATTTACGACATAATCGACTCATTTGTATTAAATCCAGACCTTTAATCTCGGTTGAATTAGTGGTTAAAATATATTCTTATTTCTTATACATATAGAGTGAAGTTGAATAAGAACTATTTTTATGTGAGCGGAGAACCACAAGGTCGTTATGAACAAAATGAATTATTTGTGAAAGTTGATGAATCCGTTGAGAATGATACGAATCGAAAATTAAAAATTTGCCAAATTTTCACTCGGTTCGAAACCTATTAGAGCGAAAATTCTATTTTTGGATTGATAACCTTCCGAATGATTCATCAACTTTCAAAACAAATTCATCATTTTTAATTCTCATATTCTCGTGATAAAATAGTTTTTCGTTAACACAGTGTGCAATTTTGACTTATGAGGTAAAGAAAGGGAATCAAAATTTGTTAAAGCTTCCTTAAAGAAAAATATGAACAAAGAAGAAGGCCATCATATTCACAAAGAAGCATCAAATAGAACGAAGATGCACATTGAGGCTTGACTTCTTATGAAATTGAAAAAGTTTGATTCACTGTCATTGCCTTTGTGGTTGTCTTTCGATCATTAGAAATATCATTTTTCTACATTTTCAATACTTGGTGATCTCACACAAAGCAGCAAAATCAAGAAAATAGAAGCAAAATGAAGCCTTAGATACTTAGACGAGACCATTTCATAATTGTCTGGCGAGATGAAGTTGGAATGAGTTCATACTACTCATTTCTTTGGTTCGAGTGGTCCACGAAGAAGTACAAAATCGGCTGTTGTTTCCGATTAGTTGGCTTCGCCTCTGTAATCTCCAAAGATTCCACGAGTTCTCGATCAGCTCTTCAGAGAGATGATCACCTTCTCTACGAAGGAGAGCGAGGCACTCCGATCGAAGAAAGGTTGGAAATCTCAGAGTGCGTGATGGCTATTTTGTGCCCGAATCGGTATCCTACGGTAGGCTATGTTGATTTTGATCATGGTGCGAACATTGACAACGGGAGATCCACGGACAAGATATATTTTCACTCTATTTGGTGTAGCCATAATTTGGAGATCGACATTACAAAATGTGGTTGCATTATCGACAACAAGTTGAATATCTTGCGATGGTAGAAGCGATAAAGAAGGGTTTGGTGAAAAGATTTTGAGTGAACTTGGTCTAAAGCGGGAAGGCTATATGGTCATGTGTGATAATCAAAGTGCTTTACACCTTGCTAAGCATCAAGTATTCCATGAAGATCGAAGCACATTGATGTTATATTGCATTTTATCGAGAGATCTTGTTGAAAAGGATTGTGTAGGCGATGAAAGTTTCTCTTGAGGAAAATCTGCGGACATTCGACAAAGGTTTGCCTCTTTGCTAAATTTAGGTATTGCTCCATGTTAGTTAATCGATGTCCACACGAAAGGGAATTGCTGAGAATATTGATTCAAGAAGAATGGATAAGGGTGTTACCTTTGTTATGTATTGTTTGTAGTGTTTACATTGAGGTGGAGATTTGTGAGTAAAGTGAATATAAACACTTTATGGGACTGTTGATCAGATTAACCATATAACAAGAAAGTTAGTTGCAACCACCCATGTGATTAGGAGAAGGTTTAGCTAACAAAGCGTTCGGTTATAAGCGATCTTGGTGAGATCTTGGGGCGTTGATTTGAGCGGCTAAGATCAGTTGGAAGCTTGATACATATGACATATCAGTGTTTTACGATAGATCACGGAGGGCGTTGATTCATTTTTCTTCTTAGATGATCAAGAATAGTGAGAGCTAAAGAAAGGGTAGATAGGGAGTGCGAAATAGGTTTTGATTTCTGTTTTGATTTCTGTTTGATATCTTTTGTTCTTATAGCTCGATTCTTGGTCGTTCATCATTACGCCGAATATCTGATTTTCTTTCCTTAGTGAGCGTAGATCTTTTATAGATCGAACCACGTAATTCCATTGTCTTTTGTTATTCTTCTATTTTGCATGAAGGTGATTCACGTCGATTGCATGCTTATATCGTGAATTCTTGAGCGAAATATTAACAAAAATATGATTCCATTTGAAAATTAGGATGAAGATGCCTCATTTCTTTGGTTGAGAATGTTGAGCTACTTTATAATTTGGAATCTACTTCATAATATGGAGGGCGTCTGCTATTTACTCTGTGATATCAGTGCCTCCTCAGGAATTTTACCGGCGGACCTCGGTTGATGAAACTTACTCTCCTAATCTTTTATATGGTGCTACCGAGAATATTATAGTATAACGAGTATTATAATCATGTCTCGGGAAGAAGGGAGCCGGGAGGGCTCGTCTCATAACCTGGGTATAACAATTGGATGACTTGATCTTACATTAACTTATCGGTAATTTACTCGACCACATATGCTACGGTATTTGTCCGTGCTTATTCTTCAAATGCCTGATGTTCTTACAGTGTTAGAACCTATATGATATGCAGAACCACACTTTAGGTTCTATCTTTGTTCTTCCATATCTTGCTTTTTGTGTCTACTGCTCTGTGGTGTGTTTATTTGCATGTTTAGGGGTGGGAAAGAGTTAATTGGAGTATATGGCAGCATGCGGCATGGCTATTTATCAGTTATTTCGGGATGGCTGTTAGTATTGCTTAACTCTGCTTGGAGCAACTGCATTATGCGATAGTTTAGCAAATAATACTCTAATATGACATGTGACCAAATAATACTGATAACCATTGTGTGATCAATTCCTTAATTATATGGACTACGTACATGTATCCTTCATCGTCAAAGTAACGAAGATCTCGTGTTTTGAGCCACCTTCCAGTCGAAAGTTACGTGATTCTCGCCTCGTTTCCCAAGTACTCTTCATCACACTTGGGCTCTTGACGAGTTCTCTCGCCACGAAAGCGTGGCACCTCTCCGGTCTGAGTCCATACGCTTGGCACTAAAATCTGCAGGCGGTCTTGGCGATGGGGCGGGAAGAGTGATAAATCTAGTGTATGTTAATATCGAGATTTGTATAATGATAAAGAACACCAAGGCTTTTCGTGGTTCGATCGAGAATAAGATCTCGTCCACGGAGGGTGATTCCTCGATACTTTCACTATGATTTGATTACGGTGAGTGTAGCTAAAGTTCTTAGTATTTAATAAGTTGCTAACCGCTTCCTTTGATCTAACTCCTATTTATACATATCGAGGGACCCCTGGGCGGGATCGATACCTTCCATGTAGGGACTCTTCCTCTCGCGTGTAGGAACTCTTGTTTCCTTTGTAGGGACCGCGCTCCTCGCTGTAGGGACTCTTGGCCTTCGTGTAGGGTGAGGCTGATTAGGGTTTGGAGGTTGGTTAGGGTTTGGAGGTGGGCCTTTGGCTTACGCGTGGGCCGTTAATGTCGGGCCAGCTCGTTTGAGCTGGCGGTTGGAGCCGTATCCATCATGCCATAGAATAGTCGAAACAACCGAGGGTAAAGTGAAAGTCACGCTTTGTCGGGTGGGATGTTGCTCGGTGAGGTTGTGTCGAGAAGGTTTTCGATCTCTTTGATGTCGAGGTTTGATCGGTTCGCTGGATCGAGGCCGAGGTAGGCAGTTTGCCGTTCTGGACGGTCGGACTGTTTACCACGTTCGAACTAAATTACTCGAAGTTGGATGGCGATGTCATCGAGGAGAATGCCGGGGTGGCGGCCATGCATTTGGAGGCGAGATGGGGTCGGCCGGGTTTGGCGATGCATCGTTACAGGCATGCACCGTTTGTCGAAGCGGCAGCGGAAGTCGCATGCATCTGGGGCAGAGATATCCTATGAGTGGGATGTTGAGGTCCGACACGGAAGCGGCGTCGGCCCATATATCTAGAAGATCCGATCTGGATGGAAATCATTACGGATGATTAGGGGACCGGTGGTTAGCGATATCCATTACGGAAGATATCGAGGCCCGGTGGATAGAGATATCCGTCCCAGATGATGTAGAGGTCAGGAGTCGAGGCGATGAGATCGACTTCGAGATATCGGCGTCGGGTGTGACGTCGTATGTGAAATGCGATGCGAGGTCGGTCGGAGTGATGATTGCGATTGGACCGGTTGTCGGTAGCGTTGATCACGTCAACTGCGCGGGAGCGGTTGGTGAGGCTCGAAATCGTCTTGCGTCGCGTCTCATCGCTTATCAAATTACAATCGGCCAGCGTGGGAAGTTGAAGCGGCAATTTGGGTGGCCATTCGTACTATAAATAGGCCTAATAGGAAGCTATCACTTTCTTACTCCCGCGTTCGAGCAAAGAAAACTCACGGACTTCGAGTTCTCGAAATCCGTCCGGAGCTCTGAAGGAAGGCGATAACCCGTCGTTTAAAAGTAAGTATGACTTATATTACGCTTCTTCTTTACCTCCCGATGGTGAGGGTGAGATTAGGGACTATGTGCTATGATTTTCTTGGGTAAATCCTTGGGCATTAGCTAAGGTTCCGATTTTCTTCTGCGTGGGATGAGTATAAGGTGGGGGCGTCGGATCGTCTCGTAGTGCCGAAATACTCAAAGTAGGGAGGGGTGCCATCGTATGCGGCGATGCAATTGGTGCCTACAGGGACCCAGTGATCGGGCTTTGGCTCACCGGAGATTTTTGACGGTGTAATGTAGATGCACATAGGGCGGAACTAAGATTCCCCAGCTCCCATTTTTGCATATCAGAGAATATTTCCAAATTCCTATTTGCTAATTTACAAAACTCTATTAGATCGATTGTAGTGGGGATGGGGTTTCACTGCTCTGGCATGGCAGGAATTTTCTTTTGAGGTTTTGATCAGCTTTTTCGATTATCGAGACCACGGGGTGTGTATTACTTTTCACGTGAGCCATTTTAGGATAAACTGCCCACTTCAAAATGTCATGATGGCGGAGTAAATACTTCTTTGCGGGTGTGGTGCCCAAGGTGCAGTGGGGGTTGGGTAGGATGAGGGATGCGAAAGTGAAACCCGCCGGTTCGCTGAAGACCAGACTCGACCGCTCGGGTGTGAAGTCTCCGTAAGATTAGCAGGGGCGGCACTGAATAAGGCAGAGGCCCGGGGCGTTCACGGTCGAAGGCGGGGAATTAGATGTCAGAAATTTGGGTGAGGTAGCCTTCTCTTCCTCCTCATAAATCTGATTTCTTTGTGCTAGCGTAATTTTCTTTTGTCATGCAGATGGGCCAGTGACAGAGAAGGGCTCGCGATCAGGGCCGGTGCGCCACTGAAGAAAAGGCGGGGCTTGAACATGCGAGGCCAGAAGAAGGTTGATGATATTAGATCGGTGATGGCCGGGGCCTCTCTTAGGGGTCGAGGCCGGCAGGAGAACAGAGACTCGGGCCGTACCGAGTCTGAGTGCGGTCTCGACTACTATCGTACCCGCCACAAGGTACAAATTTTTTCTACATCGGCTTTATCCAGCTCTGCGATCTGCATTAACTTGTGTTGCTTTATAGGATCTGAACTTCGGTGATCGGGGTCTGCAGCGTCTTCTTTGAGGACTGCAACTTACCACGGGTTCGTATTTGAAGTGCTCAGCCGGTGGGGTGGTTGGGGGCGGGAGCTTCTAGCACTTTCTTGTGAGGCGGATCTTGATACCGCGTGGCGGCTTGTGAGGCGGAGGCGGCGCCGCGAGGGTTCTTCTTGAGGCCATACGAAGAGGGCTTGGGCGGAGGTGTGGGGCCCGGGAGGCCTCGAGGAGGCGGCGGGAGGCGAAGAAGGAGCTCAGCGGACGAGGAGGGCTAGGCTGGCGATCGGGGCGATGTTGAGGGGCCGCTTGCCGGCCAAGCTCATCGAGTCGGAGAAGCTTCTCGGCACTTCGTTGCCGACACAGCGGCCGTCTCTCGAGCCCGGTGGTGTCGGACCATGCTACGGAGGTTGGCGGCCGCCATACTGACTTTGACAAGGTCGAGCTTGGTTAGGTCGGGGCGCCACTCGAGGAGCTAAATAAGGCGTCGCCCGGGTGATCTTGGGTGGGTCCTTCCCGTGTTGGAGGCTTTGGCGTTGAACTCCTCGCTTGCCAGGCGGCGGAGGCGGTTGCTTTCGATCTGAGGAGGGACGAGATCCACGAACTCCAGGGAGCTTCTTGCAGGGAGTCGGCCGGCAGGGAGGAGGAGGAGGCAAGGCTCGGGCTTGGCTACGAAGGGCCTTGCTTGACAGCGACGACAAGTCACGGTGAGGAGACCCGGCAGGCCGAGGCATAGAGCTGAGGTCGGTGGACTGATGTAATAGGTTGAATGCCGGGTCGATGGGATCCACAGGCCGCGTAAAGTTTCCCACTTTTGAATAATAAAATTTACAACCTTAAAGCGTGTGTTGTCTCTTTATTTATAGCACTCCACGTCTCAATAGCTTGGACTCGATCATGAATTCTTGACCAAGCTAAAGGAGGTCAAGTGCCTTGGTGAGAGGAGACGAAGAGGTGTTGTTTTGGAGGCCGCAGCCCGACCCGGCGGAGCTATGGCGGTGGAGACGTCGACTCGGCGTTATCCACCGACTGAAGAAGAAGTTGCAAGAGGCCGATCGATGGCCGCCTCTGGTGAAACGAGACTCTAAAGCTAAGGATCACTCTGTTCCGAAGTCCGGCGGACTTGCTCTGGGTGTGAGGCGCGATCTGATCTGAGGAGGCGACTCGAGCGTGTGCGGAGAAGCTAGCTCGTCCCGAGTATGAAAGGGTGATCCATAGATCTGGTGGAGTTTCCATATCGAAGCCGATGATCGAGTCCGAGCTTGCTCACCAGGGCATGGTCTTTGAGGGGCAGTGGAGAACCCCGATGTAAAGTTTAAAGGCGCTTGAGTCCGTTGTGAAGTATATCAAGTTATCTGAGCTCAAATCATGATGACGACATACCCGACCCGTCGGTGAATCCATGATCGGCCGCAGCAATGATAATTAAAGAATCACGGGGAGGCGGCTATCTTTGATCATGCAAAGAGGTACTCAGGTTCTTGGGCCGGCCGAGAGGAGGCGCTGAAGGCGTGATCGTCGGCCGGTGGGAAGCACCCCGGGGCAGTCGGCTTGGAAAAGCGGCGGTCGGGGCCGAGTCGTGATCCCGGCAATCGTCAGTTCGAGGCCGAGGTGACCTCGGTGGCAGCCTCGTTTCGAAATGCCCTCTTGGTCGGAACCCGTACATGCAGCTCGGAGGGCACCCGGAACAGGCAGTGGTAGTCTGAACCTCATTGATTGGGTGGAGGCATCGAGTTCAGTCAGTTATTCATCGATAGACCCGGAGATTTTGTTTAGGCAGTGCAGCTTTAGTGAGTCCGTGATTGGAGCTCGGAAGCCCGAATGAGTTGTATATACAGGACTTTGTATTTAGTTAATAAATGTATTTAGACTATGTGCTTAGAGTGTATATTTTCCCCTCGAGGAGGTATAAATATAGCTTAGGACTTGGTTTTAGTAGTAAATGTATTTAGGCGTATCTGAAGTGTATATCTTCTAAATAAAGGGGCATAATTTGTGAGATCCGTGTGGACGTCGTTTGCATGTAGATTTTTCAACAATAGTGTCTGTGTCCGTGCATGTAGATGTTCAATTTAATGAGTAGTGGTCTGTATGCCTTGCCAGGACGTTCAATTGAATATGAGTAATCTGAGGTGCTTGCGTATGTGATTAGTCCCTACTTAGTGGGTTTAATCGTCTTCGTGAGGCGTCCGTTGTGAGGTTAATTGTGTTTTAATCAGAATGGATGTTCACATAAATATAAGATGAGGCAGTAAAATATTTATTCGAGAGAAAACAAATGTTTTATTGAGAGTAAATGACATACGCACTTGACAAAAGCAATAAGAGGACAAACATGATCTTGATCACGAAATCAAAGCTGTGTAGTAACTCATCAAATCGTGATATGCGGGGTTAGGGATAAGTGCACCGGATAGGTGAGCCGACATAGGCCCCTTTGAGGTCATCGTGGCAGCCGGTATGGACCTTCCATATCGGATCTAGCTTGTTAGGGCTTCGGCTCTCTGGCTTCATTATTTAAGTAGGACGAGATTAGCCTCACTTGGAGTGTGGGGCTTTTGCACTTTTTGTTGTAGTCACGGTGCGCACTGGCACTTGTGTTTGGCCGTTAATGGTGAGGCTAGCGTTTTTCTTGAGAGTATCAAGGTTGGCCGTGGGTCTTCTCGTTCCCACTCTGCGGTCGAGAGTGAAGAGTGCTTGGGCTCGGTGCGCGATCTCGGCGGTATGATAGCCTCGGTCCCGTGACCCAAGGCGAAGGAGGTTTCTCGTGTGAAGTCCAGTGTTGTGTGTGGACCCGGAGGACTTGAGAAGATTTTCAACCCAATCTTAGCTTTCGGATCTAGCCTCTTTTTCAATCCTTGTGATCGATGCGGTTCGTCGCCTCAGTCGACCATTTGAGTTCACGGGTGTCGACCGAGGTGAAAGCGTTGCTCGATCTGGGTCTTCTCTGGCAGTTCATGAAAATTTTGTCGATGAGCTGGGTGCGGGTTATGCGAGACCAAGATATGCGGTATGCGGCGGCAAACTATGTTTTCCACCACGGTCGAGATCCATCACCTTGTGAGGCTCGAAAGTGGCTCGGCTTGACCCGTTTGTGTAGTAGTCTGACTCACGACTAAGTATCGAAGATGACTGGTGCTCGGTCGAATAGAATAGCGATGTCGATCCCCAGCATGAAGGTCGCGGACTACTGTAGGTTGCCTTGATCGGTGCAGGGTAGCTTTGTGGTAGTGAAGTGCTGGCATTCGAGACACTTTTGTGACTCGTTTGCAAGATCTTGGGCGGTGGGCGATGTATATCCCGACCTCGGCGTCTTCTTTGAGGAAGCTCGCGACCCGATGTGACTTCATAAGACTCTCTGTGAATCTCATTGAGTGCGTGATTAAACCTTACGGCGAAAGTACCTCGGGGAGGGTTGAAGATAAGACTTCTGTGAAAGCAGCCCTCGTGTGAGGTACTTTTGAGATTTCACCATCATCTTTTGGCCGAGGCCGATCTTGAGGCGATACACCATCTTCCAGATAGAGCGCTATATGGGAGACATCAGTTGGCTCTATCTCGGTGATGATGCCGATGTGGACTCCTTGATGCCACGGAATGAACTTCCTCCTTTGGTGGATTTGTTGATGGCCAGGACTAACTTGCGAGGATGTCATTTCGATTGTTTTCCCCTAAGTGGGATCACGATGAATCTTGAAATACACGAATGAAATTGACGTCCTTGCCTTCTCAAGGTATTGCCCATTCGATCCTCCATACAGCACCGTGTTTCCCTAAGACACGGTTTACCTTTACGAGAATCTCAAAGATCTGGATCTTGTCCACTTTCAATTCCTTTGCGGTGAGTCCACGAGATCAACGCTTGTACTCACGCCTCGTTGTTTGTGGTCGGGAAGGTGGCTAGAATTACATAGGTCAACTTCTTGTTTATGCGGGCCGGAGGAGGATGCTGCTCATTGCCGTCTTGCATGAAGCTCAGTCCATGTATAGATGCCGGCAACCATCGGTGGGTTAAGGGCGAGATTCCTCGTAGTGGGGCGGAGTTGGAGTGACCTCGTGGTGGGATCGACCTCGGTGAATGGCCTCACTTGGGAAGTCGGTGAGCTTGCCACTTTATGGCGGCACAGGGGGTATGAAATGTCATGCTCGCGAGCTCCGATCAGTGCCCACTTGGCTGTCGTCCGGATGACTACGGCCGACAAGACTTGTCTCAAGGGTAAGTCGGTCGGCCTGGGACGGAATGGGCTTGGAAGTAAGGTCGGGCGTAGGCTTGGCGTTCACTGAAACGGTGCTTCTTTTGAGGTGGTGTACCTCGTCTCGGTCCTTTGGAGCCGGCTAATAAAGTAGATGGGAGTTGGCGTCCCTTTCGTCTCGTGCCAATACGCATGTGATTGCCTCGTCAGGCGGCTAGATATAAAGAAGACTCGCTTCTTTCCGGGCGGACGGTCGGCGGTCGTGAGATACTCTCTTCGATTCTTGTGAAGGTGACACGGTGTTCCTCGCACCCCGAGAGTCGGAGCTCTCCTCGAGATCTTGAAGAGAGGGAATTTCTCGGCGGCGAGATAAAATCTCTTGAGGGTGGCTAGCAGCCGGTGAGTTTGTGGATCTCATGGATGGTGCTTTGGCTGCATATCGAGCACTATTTTTCACCTTAGTGGGATTTGCCTTGAGCCTTCTTGAGAAACCCAGCATCCGAGGAATTACGGTCTTCACCATGAATGTACACTTACGGGGTTGAGCTTGAGGTTGGCCGACACGAGGAGCTGGAGGATAGTTAGGGAGTCGGTCAGCGTGACTCTCATTTTGACTTTTGACTACGATGTAAAGTGGCGTAGACCTCGACAATCTCCCTATGTGGTCTTTGAATATTGCGTCCACCATCCTCTGGTAGGTAGCTCAGGCATTCTTGAGGCCGAAGGCATCTTCGAGTCTGCAAAGGCAGTGAAGTCGGTGATGAGCATTTGTCTTTGAAGCGTCCTCCGGGCTCGTCGAGTTTGGTGGTACCGCTTTATCGAGATCTAGGAGGCTGAGACTTACGTGGCCTGCGGATGCCTCCACGCTTGCTTGTCGATGTCGGGGAGGGGTAGCAATCTTTAGGCGGTGTTTGTTGAGGTCGGTGTGAGATCGACACTCATCGCCATCCCACTCCAGCTTTCGGACCACGGCTGGATTAGCCGTCGGG